>JANJXV010000819.1:322500-334435 GCA_024803745.1 Megascapheus bottae | reverse complement strand
CCTAACACTTACCCTAACTCTAACCCTAACCCTAACACTTACCCTTACCCTCACCCTAACCCTAAACTTAATCCCAAACCTAAACCTAACCCTAACCCTAACTCTTACCCTAACACTTACCCTAACCCTAACCCTAACCCAAACCCTAACACTTACCCTTTCTCTAAACCTAAAGCTAACCCTAACCCTTACCATAACCCTAACCCTAACTCTAACCATAAGCCTAACACTTAACCTAATCCTAAACCTAACCCTAACACTTACCCAAACCCTAATCCTAACCCTAACCCTTACCCTAACCCTAACCCTATCCCTAACCCCTAACCCTAACCCTTAACCTAACTCTAACCCTAACCCTAACCCTTACCCTTAACCAAACTTAAATCTAAATCTAACCATAACCCTAACCCTTAAAATAACCCTAACCCTAACCCTTACCCTTACCCTTACCCTAACCTTAAACCTAACTCTAACCCTAACCTAAACCTAACCCTAACCCTTACCCTAAACTAACCCTAACCCTTACCCTAAGCCTAACCCTAACCTTAACCCTAACCCTAACCCCAACCCTAACCTTACCCTTACCCGAACCCTAACCCTAAACCTAACACTAACCATAACCCTAACCCTAACCTTAACCCTAAGCCTAACCCTTGCCCTCACACTAACCCTAACCCTAAACCTAACCCTAACCCTATTCCTAATCCTAACCCTAACCGTTACCCTTACCCTAACCCTAACCCTAAACCTAACCCTAACCCTAACCCTAACCCTAACCTTAACCCTAACCCTAACCCTAACCCTAACCCTTACCCTAACCCTAAACCTAAACCTAACCCTTTCCCTAACCTAACCCTAACCCTAACCTTACCCATAACCCTAACCCTAACCCTAACCTTACCCTTACCCTAAACCTAACCCTAAAACTAACCCTAACCCTAACCCTAACCCTAAACTTAACGCTAACCCTAACCCTAACCCTTACACTTACCCTAACCCTCACCCTAAAACTAATCCTAGACCTAACCCTAACCCTAACCCTTACCATTACCCTAACCCTAACCCTAACCCTAACTCTAAATCTAAACCTAACCCACCACTTAAACCTAACCCTAACCCTAAACCTTAAGCTAACCCTAACCCTAACACTAACACTTACCCTTAATCTAACCCTAACCCTTATCCTAACCCTACCCCTAACCCTAACCCTTAAACTAACGCTAACACTAACCCTAACCCCTAACCCTAACCCTTACCCTAAACGTAACCCTTACCCTAAACCTTACCCTTACCCTCACCCTAACCCTAAACCTAACCCTAACCCTAAACCTAACCCTTATCCTTACCCTAACCCTAAACCTAACCCTCACCCTAACTCTTAACCTAACCCTAACCCTAAACTGACACTAACTTTAACCCTAACCCATATCCTTACCCTAACCCTAACCCTTACCCTTACCCTAACCCTAACCCTAAACTTAAACCTAATGCTAATCCTAAACCTAACCCTTACACTTACCCTAACCCTAACCCTAACCCTAAACGTAACCCTAACCCTAACACATAACCTTAGCCAAACCCTAACGCTAACCCTAACCCTAACCCTAAACCTAACCCTAACCCTAAACCTAACCCTTACTCTTACCCTAACCCTAACCCTAAAACTAACCCTAAACCTAACCCTAACCCTAAACTTAACCCTAACCCTAACCCTAACCCTTACCCTTACCCTAACCCTAACCCTAAAACTAATCCTAACCCTAACCCTAACCCTAACCCTTACCCTTACCCTAAACCTAACCCTAACTCTAATCCTAACCGTAACCTACCACCTAAACCTAACCCTAACCCTAACCCTTAACCTAACACTAACCCTAACCCTAGCACTTACCCTTACCCTAACCCTAACCCTAAACCTAACCCTTAACCTAACACTAACACTAACCCTAACCCCTAATCCTAACCCTTACCCTAACCGTAACCCTAACCCTAAACCTTACCCTTACCCTAACCCTAAACCTAAACCTAACCCTAACCCTAAACCTAACACTAACCCTAACCCTAACCCTAACCCTAACCCTAACCTTTACCCTAACCCTAACCCTAAACCTAACCCTCACCCTAACCCTAACCCTAACTCTAACCTCTAACACTAACCCTAAACCTAACCCTAATCCTTACCCTTATCCTAAACCTAACCCTAACACTAACACTTACCCTTACCTTAACAACTACCCTAACCCTAACCCTAACCCTAAGCCTTACCCTAACCCTAACCCAAACCCTAACCCTTACCCTTACCCTAACCCTAACACCAACCCTAAACCTATCCCTAACATTAATCCTTACCCTTAACCTAAACCTAACCCTAACCCTTACCCTAAACGTAACCCTAAATCTAACCCTAATCCTAAACCTAACCCTAACCCTAACCATAACCATAACCCTAACCCTAACCCTAACCCTTACCCTAAGCCTAACCCTAAACCTAACCTTAACCCTAACCCTAACCCTAACCCTAACCTTAACTCTAACCATAACCCTAACCCTAAACATAACCCTAACCCTAACCGTAACCATAACCATAACCCCAACCCTAACCCTAACCCTAAACCTAACCCTAACCTTAACCCCAACACACTAACCTAACCCTAACCCCCAACCCTAACCCTTACCCTTCCCCTAACCCTAACCCTAAACTTAACCCTAACGCTAATCCTAAACCTAACCCTTACATTTACCCTAATGCTAACCCTAACCCTAAACCTAACCCTAACCCTAACCCTAACCATAACCCTAACCCTTACCCTTACCCTAACCCTAACCCTAACCCTAAACCTAACCCTAACCCTAACCATAACCCTTACCCTTAAACTAAAAATAACCCTAACCCTTACCCTAAACGAAACCCTAAACCTAACCCTAACCCTTACCCTTACCCTCACCCTAACCCTAACCTTAACAATAGCCCCAACTGTATCCCTTATCCTTACCCAAACCCTAACCCTAACCCTATCCCTAACCCTAATACTAACACTAAACCTAACCATTACCCTTACCCTAATCCTAATCCTAAACCTAACCCTAAACTTTACCCTTACCCTAACCCTAACCCTAACCCTAACCCCAACCCTAACCTTAACCCTAACCCTTACCCTAACCCTAACCCTAACCCTAACCCTTAACCTAACCCTAAACCTAACTCTAAACCTAACCCTTACCCTTACCCTTACCCTAACCCTAAACCTAACCCTAACCCTAACCCTTACCCTTACCTAACCATAACCCTATGCCTAACCCTTACCCTAACCCTAACCCTAACCCTAACCCTAAAACTTACCCTAACCCTAAACCTAACCCTAAACTTAACCCCAACCCTAAACCTAACCCTAACCCTAATGTTACCCTAACACTTACCCAAACCTTAAACCTAACCCTAAACCTAACACTTACCTTACCCTAACCCTAACCCTAACCCTAACCCTAACCCTTACGCTAAACCTAACCCTAACCCCTAACCCTTACCCTAACCCTAACCCCAACCCTAACCCCTTACCCTAACTCTAACCCTAAACCTAACCCTACCCCTAACCATAACCTCTAACCCTTACCCTAAATTTAACCCTAACCCTTACCCTAAACCTAACCCTAAATCTAACCTTAACCCTTACAGTTACCCTTACCCTAACCCTAACCCTAACCCTTAACCTAACCCTAACCCTAACCCTAACCCCTTACTTTTACCCTAATCCTAACCCTAACCCTAACACTTACCCTTACCATAACCCCTACCCTAACCCTAACCCTAACCCTAACCCTTACCCTAACCCTAACCCTTACCCTTACCCTAACACTATCCCTAACCCTTACCCTAACCCCTACCCTAAACCTAACCCAAACGCTAACCCTAACCCTAACCCTTACCCTAACCCTAAACCTAACCCAAACCCTTACACTTACCCTAACATTAACCCTAACCCTAAAACTAACCCGAACCCTAAACCTGACCCTATCCCTAACCCTAACCCTAACCGTACACCTAACCCTTACCCTTACCCTAAACCTAACCCTAAGCCTAACCCTAACACTTAACCTTACCCTAACCCTAACCGTAACCCTAAAACTAACCTTAACCCTAACCCTTACCCTAAACCTAACCCTAACCCTAACCCTAATCCTAAACCTATCCGTAACCCTAAACCTAACCCTTACGCTTTCCATTACCCTAACCCTAAACCTAAACCTAACCCTAACCGTTATCCTTACCCTAACCCTAACCCTAACCCTAAACCTAAGCCTAACCCTAACCTTAACCCTAACCCTCACCCTTACCCTAAACCTAACTCTAACCCTACCCTTACCCTTACACTTACCCTAACCCTAACCCTAACCCTAAACCTTACCCTTACCCTCACCCTAACCGTAACCCTTAACCTAACCCTAACACTAACACTAACCCCTTACCGTAACTCTAACCCTAACCCTAACCCCTAAACCTAACCCTAACCATAACCAAAACCCTTACCCTTAGCCTCACCCTAAACCTAACCCTAACACTTACACTTACCCTAACTCCTACCCTAACCCTAACCCTAACCCTAACCCTAATCCTTACCCTAACCCTTACCCTTACCCTAACCCTAACCCTAACCCAAACCTTAACCCCAACACTAAACCTAACCCTAACCCTAACCCTAAACATAACCATAACCCTAACCCTAACCCTAACCCTAACCATAACCATAACCGTAACCATAACACTAACCCTAACCCTAACCCTTATCCTAAGCCTAACCCGAACCCTAACCCTAACTTTAACCTAACCCTAACTTTAACCCTAACCATAACCCTAACCCTAACCATAACCCTAACTCTAACCGTAACCCTAACCATAACCATAACCCCAACCCTAACCCTAACCCTAACTATAACCCTATCCTTAATCCCAACACTAAACCTAACCCTAACCCCAACCCTAACCCTTACCCTTACCCTAACCCTAACCCTAAACTTAACCCTAACGCTAATCCTAAACCTAAACCTTACACTTACCCTAAACCTAACCCTAACCCTAAACCTAACCCTAACCCTAACCATAACAATAACCCTTACCCTTACCCTTACCCTAACCCTAACCCTAACCCTAAACCTAACCCTAACCCTAACCCTTACCCTAAACCTAACCCTAACCCCTAACCCTTACCCTTACCCTAACCCTAACCCTAACACCTTACCCTAGCTCTAACCCTAAACCTAACCCTACCCCTAACCATAACCTCTAACCCTTACCCTAAATCTAACCCTAACCCTTAACCTACACCTAACCCTAAACCTAACCCTAACCCTGACCCTTAACTTTACCCTAACCCTAACCCTTACCCTTACCCTAACGATAATCCTAACTCTAAACCTAAAACTAACCCTAACCCTAACCCTAACAGTTACCCTTACCCTAACCCTAACCCTAACCCTTAAACTAACCCTAACACTAACCCTAACCCCTTACCCTAAATCTAACCCTAACCCTAACCCCTTACCCTTACTCTAATCCTAACACTAACCCTAACACTTACAATTACCCTAACCCCTGCCCTAACCCTAACCCTAACCCTAACCCTTACCCTAACCCTAACCCTTACCCTTACCCTAACCCTAATCCTCACCCTAAACTTAAATCCAACACTAAACCTAAACCTAAACCTAACCCTAACCCTAACCATAACCCTAACTCTAACCCTAACCCTAACCCGAACCATAACCCTAAACATAACCCTAACCCTAACCATAACCATAACCATAACCCTAACCCTAACCCTAACCCTAAACCTAACCCTAACCTTAAACCCAACACTAAACCTAACCCTAACCCTAACCCTAACCCTTACCCATACCCTAACCCTAACCCTAAACCTAAACCTAATGCTAATCCTAAACCTAACCCTTACACTTACCCTAACCCTAACCCTAACCCTAAACGTAACCCTAACCCTAACCATAACCCTAACCCTTACCCTTACCCTATCCCTAACCCTAACCCTAACCCTAACCATAACCCTAACCCAAACCCTAACCCTCACCCTTAAACTAACAATAACCTTAACCCTTACACTTACCCTAACCCTAACCCTAAGCCTAACCCATAACACTAACACTCAACGTAACTCTAAACCTAACCCTAACTCTAACCCTAACCCTAACCCTTACCCTAACCCTAAACCTAACCCTTACCCTAACCCTAACCCTAACCCTAACCTTAACCCTAACCCTAACCCTGACCCTAAACTTAACCCTAACCCTAACCCTAACCCTTGCCCTTACCCTAACCCTAACCCTAAACCTAACACTAACCCTAACCCAAAACCTAACCCTAACACTTACCCTTACTCTAACCCTAACCCTAAACCTAAGCCTCTCCCTAACCCTAAACTTAACCCTAACTTCTAACCCTAACACTAAACCTAACCCTAATCCTTACCCTTATCCTAAATCTAACACTAACACTAACAGTTACCCTTACCCTAACCCCTACCCTAACGCTAACCCTAACCCTAAACCTTACCCTAACCCTAACCCTAACCCTAACCCTTACCCTTACCTAACCATAACCCTGAGCCTAACCCTTACCCTAACCCTAATCCTAACCCTAACCCTAAAACTTACCCTAAACCTAACCCTAACTCTAACCCTTACCCTTACCCTAACCCTAACCCTAAACTTATCCCCAACCCTAAACCTAACCCTAACCCTAATGTTACCCTAACACTTAACCTAACCATAAACCTAAACCTAACCCGAACACTTACCCTTACCCTAACCCTAACCCTAACCCTAACCCTAACCCTACACCTTACCCTAAACCTAACCCTAACCCCTAACCTTAACCCTAACCCTAACCCTAACACTAACCGCTTACCCTAACTCTAACCCTAAACCTAACCCTACCCCTAACCATAACCTCTAACCCTTACCCTAAATCTAACCCTAACCCTTACCCTAAACCTAACCCTAACCCTAACCCTAACCCTGACCCTTACCTTAACTCTAACCCTAACACTTACCCTTACCCTAATGATAACCCTAACCCTAACCCTAAAACTAACCCTAACCCTAACCCTAACCCTAAGAGTGACCCTTACCCTAACCCTAACCCTAACCCTTAACCTAAACCTAACAGTAACCCTAACCCCTTACCCTAAATCTAACCCTAATCCTAACCCCTTACCCTTACCCTAATCCTAACCCTAACCCTAACACTTATCCTTACCCTAACCCCTACCCTAACCCTAACCCTAACCTAACCCTTACCCTAACCCTAACCCTTTCCCTTACCCGAACCCTAACCCTAACCCTAACCTTAAACCCAACACTAAACCTAAACCTAAACCTAACCCTAAACCTAACCCGAACCATAACCATAACCATAACCCTAACCATAACCTTAACCCTAACCCTAACCCTTACCCTTACCCTAACCCTAACCCTAAACTTAACCCTAATGATAATCATAAACCTAACCCTTACACTTACCCTAACCCTAACCCTAACCGTAAACCTAACCCTAACCCTAACCATAACATTAAACCTTACCCTTACCCTATCCCTAACCCTAACCCTAAACCTAAGCCTTACCCTAACCCTAACCCTCACCCTTAAACTAACAATAAACCTAACCCTTACTCTAACCCTAATCCTAACCCATACCCTAACACTAACCCTAAGCCTACCCATAACACTAACCCTCAACATAACTCTAACCCTAACCCTAACTCTAACCCTAACAATAACCCTTACCCTAACCCTAAACCTAACCCTTACCCTAACACTAACCCTAACCTTAACCCTAACCCTAACCATGACCCTAAACTTAAGCCTAACACTAACCCAAACCCTTGCCCTTACACTAACCCTAACCCTAAACCTAACACTAACCCTAACCCTAAAACTAACCCTAACACTTACCCTTACCCTAACCCTAACCCTAAACCTAAGCCTCTCCCTAACCCTAAACTTAACCCTAACCTCTAACCCTAACACTAAACCTAACCCTAATCCTTACCCTTATCCTAAATCTAACACTAACACTAACAGTTACCCTTACCCTAACCCCTACCCTAACGCTAACCCTAACCCTAACCCTTACCCTAACTCTAACCTTAACCCTAACCCTCATGCTTACCCTAACACTAAATCTAACCCTAACCTTAACCCTAACACTAACCCTAACCCTTACACTAACCCCTACCCTAACCATAACCCAAACGCTAACCCTAACCCTAACCCTAACCCTTACCCTAACCCTAACCCTAACCCAAACCATTACACTTACCCTAACATTAACCCTAACTCTAACCCTAACCCTACCCCTAAACCTGACCCTATCCCTAACCCTAACCCTAACCCTACACCTAACCCTTACCCTTATCCTAAACCTAACCCTAAGCCTAACCCTAACCCTTAACCTTACCCTAAACCTAACCGTAACCCTAAACCTAATCTTAACCCTAACCCTAACCCTAACCATAACCCTAAACCTAAACCTAACCCTAACACTTATCCTTACCCTAACCCTAACCCTAACCCTAAACCTAACCCGAACCCTAACCCTCACCCTTACCCTAAACCTAACGCTAACACTAACCCTTACCCTTACCCTTACCCTAACCCTAACAATAACCCTAAACCTTACAATTACCCTAACCCTAACACTAACCCTTACCCTAACCCTAACCCTAAGTCTAAAACTAACCCTTACCCTTACCCTTACACTAACCCTAAACCTAAACCTTACCCTTACCCTAACCCTAACCCTAAACTTAACCCCAACCCTAAACCTAACCCTAAACCTAACGTTACCCTAACACTTACCCTAATCTTAACCATAACCCTAACCCTAACCCTTACCCATACCTAAAAGTAACCCTAAGCCTAACCCTTACCCTAACCCTAACCCTAACCCTAAACCTTACCCTTACCCTAACCCTAACCCTAAATTTAACCCCAACCCTAAACCTAACCCTAAACCTAACGTTACCCTAACACTTACCCTAACCTTAACCATAACCCTAACCCTAACACTTACCCTTACCCTAACCCTAACACAAACCCTAACCCTTACCCTAAACCTAACCCTAACCCTAAACCTAACCCTAACCCTTACCCTAACCCTAAACCTAAACCTAACCCTAACCCTTACCCTAACCCTAACCCTAACACTAACCCTTACCCTTACCCTAAACCTAACCCTAAACTTAATGCTAACCCTAACCCTAAACCTAAACCTAACCCATACCCTAACACTAACCCTAACCCTAATCCTTACCCTAACCCTAACCCTAACCCTTACCCTTTCCCTAACCCTAACCATAACCGTAACCCTAAACCTTACTCTTACCATTACCCTAACCCTAACCCTAACTCTAACCCAACCTTAACCCTAACCCTAACCATAAGCCTAAACCTAACCCTTACCCTAACCCTAACCCTAACCCTTAACCTAAACGTGATGCTAACCCTAACCCTAACCCTAACCCTAAATCTAACCCTTACCCTAACCCTAACCCTAACCCCAAACCTTACCCTAGCCCTTACCCTAACCCTAACACTTATGCTTACCCTAAACCTAACCCTAACCCTAACCCAAATCCTAACACTTACCCTTACTCTAACTCTAACCCCAACACTAACCCTAATCCTAACGCTAAACCTAATCCTATCCCTTACCCTTACCCTAACCCTAACCCTAACCGTAACCCTAACACTTACCCTTACCCTAACCCTATCCATAACCCTAACCCTAACCCTAACACTTACCCTTACCCTAAACCTAACCCTAACCCTAACCCTTACCCTAGCCTTAACCTTTACCCCAACCTAACCCTAACCTTTACCCTAACCCTAACCCTAACCCGAACCCTAACCCCTAACCCTAACACTAAAACTCACCATAACCTTTATCCCTAAACCTTACCCTTACCCTAAACCTAACCCTAACCCTAACCCTTACCGTACCCTAACCCTAACCCTAAACCTAACCCTTAACCTTACCCTAAGCATAAACCTAACCCTAACCGTAACACTAACACTTACCCTAACCCTAACCCTTACCCTAACCCTAACCCTAACCCTAACCCTCCCTTAACCCTAACCCTAACCATAAGCCTAACATAAACCCTTCCCCTAACTCTAACCCTAACCCTAACCGTGAACTTAATGCACACCCTAACCCTAACCCTAACCCTTACTCTTACCCTAACCCTAAACCTAACTCCAATCCTTACCCCTTCCCTAACCCTAACCCTAACCATAACATTAAACTTAAACCTAACCCTAACCCTAACCCTTAACCTTACCCTAAACCTAACCCTAAACATAACCCTAAGCCTAACCCAAACCCCTAACTCTAACCCTAACCCTAACCCTAGCCCTTACCCTTACCCTAACCTTAACCCTAACCCTACCCCTAACACTTACCCTTAGCCTAACCCTAACGCTAATTCTAACCCTAACCCTTACTCTTTCCCTAACCCTAACCCTAAACCTAACCCTAATCCTAAACCTAAACCTTACTCTTCCCCAAAATCTAACCCTAACCTTACCATAACCCTAACCCTACCCCTAATCCTAACCCTAACCCCTAACCCTAACCCTAACCCTAATCCTAAACGTAACCCTAAACCTAACACTAACCCTAACCCTAACCCTTACCCTAACCCTAACCCTAAAAATAACCCTAAACTTAACCCTTACCCTTACCCTAATACTAACCCTAAACCTAACCGTAACCCTAACCCTAACCCTTACCCTAACCCTAAACCTAACCATAACCCTAAACCTTACCCTTCCCCTAACCCTAACACTCACCCTTACCCTTACCCTAACCCTAACCCTAACCTTAATGGTAACCCTAAACCTAAACCTAAACCTCACCCTTACTCTAACACTAACCCTAACCCTAACACTAAACCTAACCCTAAACCTTACCATTACCCTTAACCTAAACCTAACCCTAACCCTAAACCTAACCTTAACCCTAACCCTACCCCTAATCCTAACCCTAACCCCTAACCCTAACCCTAACCCTAATCCTAAACGTAACCCTAAACCTAACACTAACCCTAACCCTAACCCTAACCCTAACCCTTAACCTACCCTAACCCTAACCCTAAACCTAACACTTACCCTTACCCTAACCCTAAACCTAACCCGAACCCTAACACTAACACTTACCCTAACCCTAAACCTTACCCTAACCCTAACCCTAACCCTAACCCTACCTTAACCCTAAACCTAAACATAAGCCTAACCCTAACCCTTACCCTAACCCTAACCCAAACCCTAAACATTGCTAACCCTAACTCTAAACCTAACCCTAAACCTAACCCTAACCCTAACCCTTACCCTTACCCTAACCCTAACCCTAAACTTAACCCTTACCCTAACCCTAACACTAACTCTTACCCTTACCCTAAACCTATACCTAACCCTAACCCTATCCCCTAACCCTAACCCTTACCCTTACCCTAACCCTAACCCTAAACCTAACCGTAACCCTAACCATAACCCCTACCGTAACGCTAATCCTAACCCTAAACTTAACCCTTACCCTTACATTAACCCTAACCCTAACCCTAACACTAACCCTAACCCTACCTTAACCCTAACCCTAACCAGAAGCCTAACCCTACACTTACTCTAACCCTAACCCTAACCCTCACCCTAATTTAATACTAAACCTAACCCTAAACCTAAACCTTACCCTTACCCTAACCCTAACCCTAACCCCAATCCTTACCCTAAACCTAACCCTTACCCAAACCCTTACACTTTCCCTAACCCTAACCCTAACCCTAACACTAAACTTAACCCTAACCCAAAAATTTACCCTAACCCTAACCCTAAACCTAACACTTTCCCTAACCCTAAACATAACACTAAA
>JANJXV010000819.1:307500-317500 GCA_024803745.1 Megascapheus bottae | reverse complement strand
AACACTAACACTTACCCTAACCCTAACCCTTACCCTATCCCTAATCCTAACCCTAACCCTACCTTAACCCTAACCCTAACCTTAAGCCTAACATTAACCCTTCCCCTAACTCTAACACTAACACTAACCGTGAACTTAATGCTAACCCTAACCCTTACTCTAACCCTTACGCTTTCCCTAACCCTAACCCTAACCCTAACCCTTACCCTAACCTATCCCTAACACTTACCCTTAACCTAAAACTAACCCTATCCCTAAACCTTACCCTAACCCTAAGCCTTACGCCAACCAAACCCTAACCCTTACCCTAACCCTAAACCGAAACCGAATCGTACCCCTAACCCTAACACTAACCCTCACCCTAAACCTTAACCCTAAACCTTACCCATACCCTAACCCTAAACCTAACCCTAACCCTTACCCTACCCTAACCCTAACCCTAAACCTAGCCCCTACCCTTAGCCTTACCCTTACCCTTACCCTAACCCTAAACCCAACCCAAACCCTAACCCTAATCCTTACCCTTACCCTTACCCTTACCCTAACCCTAAACCCAACCCAAACCCTAACCCTAATCCTTACCCTTACCCTGACCCTAACCCTAACCCTAACTCTTACCCTAACCCTAACCCTAAACTTAACCCCAACCCTAAACCTAACCCTAACCCTAACCCTTACCCTACCACTTACCCTAACCCTAACCCTAACCCTAACACAAACCCTAACACTTACCCTTACTCTAACCCTAACGCTAACCCTAACCCTTACCGTAACCCTAACCCTAACTCTAACCCTAAGCATAACACTTAACGTAACCCTAAACCTAACCCTAACCCTTACCCAAACCCTAACCCTAACCCTAACCCCTAACCCTAACCCTTAAAATAACCATAAACCTAAACCTAACCCTTACCCTTAACCAAAACTAAATCTAAATCTAACCCTAACCCTAACCATAACCCTTAAAATAATCCTAACCTTAACCCTAACCCTTACCCTTACCCTAACCTTATACCTAATTCTAACGCTAACCTAAACCTAACTCTAACCCTTACACTAACCTAACCCTAACCCTTACCCTATGCCTAACCCTAACCTTAACCCTAACCCTAAAACAAACCCTAACCCTTACCCTTACCCTAACCCTAACCCTAAACCTAACACTAACCCTAACCCTAACCTTAACCCTAAGCCTAACCCTTGCCCTTACACTAACCCTAACCCTAAAACTAACCCTAACCCTATTCCTAACCCTACCCAACCCTTACCCTAACCCTAACCCTAACCCTAAGCCTAACCCTAAGCCTAACCCTAACCCTAACCTTAACGCTAACCCTAACCCTAACCCTAACCCTAACCCTAAACCTAAACCTAACCCTTACCCTTACCCTAACCCTAACCCTAAACCTAACCCTAACCCTAAACCTAACCCTTACCCTTACCCTAACCCTAAACCTAACCCTAACCCTTACCCTTACCCTAACCCTAACCCTAACCCTAACCCTGACCCTAACTTTAACCCTAACCCTTAACCTTGCCCTAACCCTAACCGTAACCCTAACCCTAACCCTAACACTTACCCTAACTCTAACCCTAACCCTAACCCTAACACATAACCTTAGCCTAACCCTAACCCTAACCCTAAGTGTAACCCTAACCATAACCCTAACCCTAATCCTTAAACGTACCCTATCCCTAAACCTATCCTTAACCCCAACCCCAAACCTAACCCTAACCCTAACCCTAACACTTACCCTTACCCTAACCCTAACCCTAATCCTAACCCTAACCTTACCCTTACCCTAACCCTAACCCTAACCCTAACCATTACCCTAACCCTACCGCTAATCCTAACCCTAACCTTACCCTTAACCTAACCCTAACCCTAAACCTAACCCTGTCTCTTACCCTAATCCTAACCCTTACCTTTACCCTAACCCTAACCCTAACCAATAAACAAACCCTAACCCTAACCCTAACCTTACCCTAACCCTAACCCTAAGCCTATCCCCAAACCCTAACCTTAACCCTAACCATAAACCTTACCCTAACCCGAACCCTAACCCTAACCTTAAGCCTAACCCTAACCTTAACTGTAACCTTAACCCTAACCGTAACCCTAACCTTTGCCCTTACCCTAACCCTAACCCAAAACCTAACACTAACCCTAACCCTAAACCTAACACTTACCTTTACCCTAACCCTAACCCTAAACCTAACCCTAACACTAACACTTACCCTAACCCTAACCCTTACCCTATCCCTAATCCTAACCCTAAACCTACCTTAACCCTAACCCTAACCTTAAGCCTAACATTAACCCTTCCCCTAACTCTAACACTAACACTAACCGTGAACTTAATGCTAACCCTAACCCTTACTCTAACCCTTACGCTTTCCCTAACCCTAACCCTAACCCTAACCCTTACCCTAACCCTATCCCTAACACTTACCCTTAACCTAAAACTAACCCTATCCCTAAACCTTACCCTAACCCTAAACCTTACGCCAACCAAACCCTAAACCTTACCCTAACCCTAACCCTAAACCGAACCCTACCCCTAACCCTAACACTAACCCTCACCCTAAACCTTAACCCTAAACCTTACCCATACCCTAACCCTAAACCTAACCCTAACCCTTACCCTACCCTAACCCTAACCCTAAACCTAGCCCCTACCCTTAGCCTTACCCTTACCCTTACCCTAACCCTAAACCCAACCCAAACCCTAACCCTAATCCTTACCCTAACCCTGACCCTAACCCTAACCCTAACTCTTACCCTAACCCTAACCCTAAACTTAACCCCAACCCTAAACCTAACCCTAACCCTAACCCTTACCCTACCACTTACCCTAACCCTAACCCTAACCCTAACACAAACCCTAACACTTACTCTTACTCTAACCCTAGCGCTAACCCTAACCCTTACCGTAACCCTAACCCTAACTCTAACCCTAAGCATAACACTTAACGTAACCCTAAACCTAACCCTAACCCTTACCCAAACCCTAACCCTAACCCTAACCCCTAACCCTAACCCTTAAAATAACCATAAACCTAAACCTAACCCTTACTCTTAACCAAAACTAAATCTAAATCTAACCCTAACCCTAACCATAACCCTTAAAATAATCCTAACCTTAACCCTAACCCTTACCCTTACCCTAACCTTATACCTAATTCTAACGCTAACCTAAACCTAACTCTAACCCTTACACTAACCTAACCCTAACCCTTACCCTAAGCCTAACCCTAACCTTAACCCTAACCCTAAAACAAACCCTAACCCTTACCCTTACCCTAACCCTAACCCTAAACCTAACACTAACCCTAACCCTAACCTTAACCCTAAGCCTAACCCTTGCCCTTACACTAACCCTAACCCTAAAACTAACCCTAACCCTATTCCTAACCCTACCCAACCCTTACCCTAACCCTAACCCTAACCCTAAGCCTAACCCTAAGCCTAACCCTAACCCTAACCTTAACGCTAACCCTAACCCTAACCCTAACCCTAACCCTAAACCTAAACCTAACCCTTACCCTTACCCTAACCCTAACCCTAAACCTAACCCTAACCCTAAACCTAACCCTTACCCTTACCCTAACCCTAAACCTAACCCTAACCCTTACCCTTACCCTAACCCTAACCCTAACCCTAACCCTGACCCTAACTTTGACCCTAACCCTTAACCTTGCCCTAACCCTAACCGTAACCCTAACCCTAACCCTAACACTTACCCTAACTCTAACCCTAACCCTAACCCTAACACATAACGTTAGCCTAACCCTAACCCTAACCCTAAGTGTAACCCTAACCATAACCCTAACCCTAATCCTTAAACCTACCCTATCCCTAAACCTATCCTTAACCCCAACCCCAAACCTAACCCTAACCCTAACCCTAACACTTACCCTTACCCTAACCCTAACCCTAATCCTAACCCTAACCTTACCCTTACCCTAACCCTAACCCTAACCCTAACCATTACCCTAACCCTACCGCTAATCCTAACCCTAACCTTACCCTTAACCTAACCCTAACCCTAAACCTAACCCTATCTCTTACCCTAATCCTAACCCTTACCTTTACCCTAACCCTAACCCTAACCAATAAACAAACCCTAACCCTAACCCTAACCTTACCCTAACCCTAACCCTAAGCCTATCCCCAAACCCTAACCTTAACCCTAACCATAAACCTTACCCTAACCCGAACCCTAACCCTAACCTTAAGCCTAACCCTAACCTTAACTGTAACCTTAACCCTAACCGTAACCCTAACCTTTGCCCTTACCCTAACCCTAACCCAAAACCTAACACTAACCCTAACCCTAACCTAACACTTACCTTTACCCTAACCCTAACCCTAAACCTAACCCTAACACTAACACTTACCCTAACCCTAACCCTTACCCTATCCCTAATCCTAACCCTAACCCTACCTTAACCATAACCCTAACATTAACCCTTCCCCTAACTCTAACACTAACACTAACCGTGAACTTAATGCTAACCCTAACCCTTACTCTAACCCTTACGCTTTCCCTAACCCTAACCCTAACCCTAACCCTTACCCTAACCCTATCCCTAACACTTACCCTTAACCTAAAACTAACCCTATCCCTAAACCTTACCCTAACCCTAAGCCTTACGCCAACCAAACCCTAACCCTTAACCTAACCCTAAACCTAAACCGAACCCTACCCCTAACCCTAACACTAACCCTCACCCTAAACCTTAACCCTAAACCTTACCCATACCCTAACCCTAAACCTAACCCTAACCCTTACCCTACCCTAACCCTAACCCTAAACCTAGCCCCTACCCTTAGCCTTACCCTTACCCTTACCCTAACCCTAAACCCAACCCAAACCCTAACCCTAATCCTTACCCTTACCCTGAACCTAACCCTAACCCTAACTCTTACCCTAACCCTAACCCTAACCCTAACACTTACCCTAACTCTAACCCTAAACCTAACCCTTACCCTTACCCTCACCCTAACCCTAAACTTAACCCCAACCCTAAACCTAACCCTAACCCTAACCCTTACCCTACCACTTACCCTAACCCTAACCCTAACCCTAACACAAACCCTAACACTTACCCTTACTCTAACCCTAACGCTAACCCTAACCCTTACCGTAACCCTAACCCTAACTCTAACCCTAAGCATAACACTTAACGTAACCCTAAACCTAACCCTAACCCTTACCCAAACCCTAACCCTAACCCTAACCCCTAACCCTAACCCTTAACCTAACCCTAACCCTAACCCTAACCCTTACCCTTAACCAAACCTAAATCTAACCCTAACCCTAACCCTAACCCTAACCCATGCCCTTAACCTAACCCTAACCCTAAACCTAAACCTAACCCTAAATCTAAACCTAACCCCTACCCTTACCGTAACCCTAAACCTAACCCTAACCCTTACCCTTACCCTAACCCTAACCCTAAACCTAAACCTAACCCTAACCCTGACCCTAAATTTAACCGTAAACCTTAACCTTACCCTAACCCTAACCGTAACCCTAACCCTAACCCTAACACTTACCCTAACCCTAACCCTAACCCTAACCCTAACTCATAACCTTAGCCTAACCCTAACCCTAACCCTAATCCTAATCCTTAAACGTACCCTATCCCTAAACCTATCCTTAACCCCAAACCCAAACCTAACCCTAACCCTAACCCTAACACTTACCCTTACCCTGAGCCTAACCCTAATCCTAACAATAACCTTACCCTTACCTTAACCCTAACCCTAACCCTAACCATTACCCTAACCCTAACGCTAATCCTAACCCTAACCTTACCCTTAACCTAACCCTAACCCTAAACCTAACCCTATCTCTTACCCTAATCCTAACCCTTACACTTACCCTAACCCTAACCCTAACCCTTAAACAAACCCTAACCCTAAACCTAACCTTTACCCTAACCCTAACCCTAAGCCTATCCCCAAACCTTAACCCTAACCCTAACCATAAACCTTAACCTAACCCTAACCCTAACCCTAACCCTAACCTTAAGCCTAACCCTAACCTTAAACCTAACCCTAACCCTAACCTTTGCCCTTACCCTAACCCTAACCCAAAACCTAACACTAACCCTAACCCTAACCCTAACCCTAACACTTACCCTTACCCTAACCCTAACCCTAAACATAACCCTCACCCTAACCCTAACCCTAACCCTAACCTCTAACCTAACCCTAAACTTAACCTAATCCTTACCCTTATCCTAAACCTAACCCTAACACTAACACTTACCCTTACCCTAAACCCGACCCTAACCCTAAACCTACCCCTTACCCTAAACCTAAACCTAACCCTAATCCTTACCCTTATCCTAAACCTAACCCTCCCACTAACACTTACCCTTACCCTAAACCCTACCCTAAACCTAACCCTAACCCTAACCCTTACCCTAACCTAACCCTAACCCTTACACTAACCCTAACCCTAACCCTAATTTTAACCCTAACCCTAAGCCTAACCCTAACACTTAACTTTACCCTAACCCTAATCCTAACTCTAACCCTTACCCTAACCCTAACCCTAACCCTTACCCTAACCCTAATCTTAGACCTAACCCTAACCCGAATCCTAATCCTAACCTTAACCCTAACCCTAACCCTAACCCTTGCCCTTACCCTAACCCTAACCCTAAACCTACCACTAACTTTAACCCTAACCCGAACCCGAACCCTCACCTTTATCCTAACCCTAACCCTAAACCTAACCTCAACCTAACGCTAACCCTAACCCTAACCTCTAAACCTAACCCTAAACCTAACCCTAATCCTTACCCTTATCCTAAACCTAACCCTAACATTAATACTTACCCTTACCCTTAACCCCACTCTAACCCTAACCCTAACCTAACCCTAACCCTTACCCTAACATTAACCCTAACCCTAACCCTTACCCTTACCCTAACCCTAACCCTAACCCTAACCCTAACGCTTACACTTACCCTAACCCTAAACCGAACCCTAAACCTAACTCTAACCCTAATCCTAAACCTTGCCCTTATCTTAACCCTAACCCTAACCCTAACCCTTACGCTTACCCTAACACTAAACCTAACCCTAAACCTAACCCTAACCTGAACACATACCCTTACCCTAACCCTAACCCTAACCATAACTCTAACCCTAAACCTAACGCTAACCATAACCCTTACCCTAACCCTAACCCTAACCCTAAACCTTACCCTTACCATAACCCTAACCCTAACACTAAACATTACCCTAACCATAACCCTAAACCTAACCCTAAACCTTACTGTTTCCCTCACCCTAAACTTAACTTAACCCTAACCCTAAACCTAACCCTAAACCTAACACTTATCCTTACCAAAACCCTAACCCTAACCCAATCCCTAATCCTAACCATCACCCTAAACCTAACCCTAACCCTAACCTTAACCCTAACCCTTTTCCTAAACCTAACCCTAACCCTAATACTAACCCTTATCCTTACCCTAACCATAACCCTAACTCTAACCCTAAACCTAACCCTAACCCTAACCCTAACCATTACGCTACCCTAACGCTAAACCTAACCCTAATCCTAACACTAACCCTAAACCTAACCTAACCTTAACCTTAACCCTAACCCTTACCCTTACCCTAAACCTAACCCTAACCCTAACACTTACCCTTACCCTAACCCTAACCCTAACTCTAACCGTTACCCTTACCCTTACCCTTACCCTAACCCTAAACCTAACCCTAACCCTAAACCTAAACCTTACCCTTAACCTAACCCTAACCCTAACCCTAACCCTTACCCTAACCCTAACCCTAACCCTAACACTTACCCTAACTCTAACCCTAACACTAACCCTTACCCTTACCCTAACACTAAACTTAACCCCAACCCTAAACCTAACCCTAACCCTAACCCTAACGCTTACCCTTAACCTAACCATAAACCTAACTCTAACCCTAACTTAACCCTAACCCTAACCCTTACCCTAAACCTCACCCTAAACCTAATGTTACCCTAACCCTTACCCTAACCTTAAACCTAACCCTAACCCTAACACTTACCCTTACCCTAGCCCTAAACATAACCCTAATCCTAACCCTTACCCTAACCCTAAACCTAACCCTAACCCTGACCCTTACCCTAACCCTAACCCTAACACTACCCCTTACCCTTACCCTAACCCTAAGCGTAAACTTAATGCTAACACTAACCCTAACCATAAACCTAACCCTCACCCAAACACTAACCCTAACCTAATCCTTTCCCTAACCCTAACCCTAACCCTAACCCTAACCCTAAACCTTACCCTTACCCTTACCCTTACCCTATCCCTAACTCTAACCCAACCTTAACCCTAACCCTAACCATGAGCATAACCCTAACCCTTACCCTAACCCTAACCCTAACCCTTACCATAAACTTGATGCTAACCCTAACCCTAACCCTAACCCTAAACCTTACCCTTACCCTAACCCTAACCCAAACCCCAATCCTGACCCTAACCCTTACCCTAAACGTAACACTTACGCTTACCCTAAACCTAACCCTAACCCTAACCCTAAACCTAACACTTACCCTTACTCTAACCCTAACCCCAACACTAACCATATCCCTAACCCTAACCCTAAACCTAACCCTTACCCTTACCCTAACCCTAACCCTAACCCAAACACTTACCCTTACCCTAACCCTAACCCTAACCCTTACCCTAACCCTAACCCTAACACTTACCCTTAACCTAAACCTAACCTTAACCCTAACCGTTACCCTAAACTTAACCCTTACCCCAACATACCCCTAACCCTTACCCTAACCCTAACCCTAACCCGAACCCTAACCCCTGACACTAACACTAACCCTCACCCTAACGTTTATCCCAAAACCTAACCCTTACCCTAACCCTAACCCTAACCCTTACCGTACCCTAAACCTAACCCTAACCCTAACCCTTACCCTTACCCGTAACCTAACCATAACCCTAACCCTAACCCTAAACCTTACACATACCCTAACCCTAACACTAACCCTTACCCTAACCCTAACCCTAACTCTAACCGTTACCCTTATCCTTACCCTTACCCTAACCCTAAACCTAACCCTAACCCTAACCCTAACCCTTACCCTTAACCTAACCCTAACCCCAACACTAACCATATCCCTAACCCTAACCCTAAACCTAACCCTTACCCTAACCCTAACCCTAACCCTAACACTTACCCTAACTCTAACCCTAACCCTAACCCTAACCCTAACCCTAACCCCTAACAGTAACTCTTAACCTAACCCTAACCCTAACCCTAACCCTTACCCTTAACCAACTCTAAATCTAACTCTAACCCCGACCCTAACCTTTAACCTAACGCTAACCCTAACCCTAACCCTAACCCTCAACCTTAACCTAACCCTAAGCCTAACTCTAACCCTAAACTTACCCTTAACCTAACCCTAACCGTAACCTTACCCTTACCCTAAACCTAACCCTAAAACCAACCTTAACCCTAACCCTAACCCTAAACATAACCCTAACCCTAACCCTAACCCTTACCCTTACCCTAACCCTAACCCTAAAACTAATCCTAGCCCTAACCCTAACCCTAACCCTTACCCTTACCCTAACCCTAACCCTAACTCTAACTCTAACCCTAACCCACTACCTAAACCTAACCCTAACCCTAAACCTTAATCTAACCCTAACCCTTACCCTTTCCCTTAAACTAACCCTAACCCTAAACCTAACCCTAACCCTAACCCTAACCTTAACCCTAACCCTCACCCTTACCATAAACCTAACCCTTACCCTAACCCTTACCCTTACCTAACCATAACCCTAAGCCTAATCCTTACCCTAACCCTAACCCTAACCCTAAAACTTACCCTAACCCAAACCCTAACCCTAACTCTAACCCAACCTTAACCCTAACCCTAACCATAAGCCTAAACCTAACCCTTACCCTAACCCTAACCCTAACCCTTAACCTAAACGTGATGCTAAC
>JANJXV010000819.1:247500-305000 GCA_024803745.1 Megascapheus bottae | reverse complement strand
CTTAACCTTAACCTAGCCCTAAGCCTAATCCTAACCCTTAACCTTTCCCTAACCCTAACCCTAACGCAAACCCTTGCCCTAAACCTAACCCTAACCCTAATCCTTACCCTAACCCTAACCCTAACCCTTACTCTTTCCCTAACCCTAAACCTAACCCTAACCCTAACCCTTATCCCTATCCTAACCCTAACCCTAAACCTACCTTTAACACTAACACTACTCCTAAACTTAACCCGTACCTTTACACTAATGCTAAACCTAACCCTAACCCTAACCTTAACCTTACCCTTACCCTAACCTAACCCTAATCCTAACCCTAACTCTAAACCTAACCCTAACCCTAACCCTAACCCTAACCCTAACCCTTATCCTTACCCTAACCCTAACCCTAACCCTAACCCTTACCCTTACCTTAAACCTAACACTAACACTAACCCCAAACCTAACTCTAAAACTAACCGTAACCCTAACCCTTACCCTTTCCCTAAACCTAACCCTAACCCTAACCCCTAACCCCTAACCCTAACCCTTACCCTTACCCTAACCTTAACAATAACCCTAAACCTAACCCCTAACCCTAACCCTAACCCTAACCCTAAACCTAACCCTAACCTTAACCTTAACACTTTCCCTAACCCTAACCATAATCCTAAACCTAACCCTAACCCTAACCATAACCCTTCCCTTACCCTAATCCTAACCCTAACACTTCCCCTTACCCTAACCCTAACACTAACCCTTACACTAACCCTAACCCTAACTCTAACCCTAAACCTAACCCTAACCCTAACTCTAAACCTGACCATAAACCTAACCCTAACCATAACCCTAACCCCTAACCTAACCCTAAACCTAACCGTAACTCTACCCTCACCCTTACCCTTACCCTAACCCTAACCCTAACCCAAACCCTTACAATAACCCTAACCCTAACCCTTACCTAACTCTAACCCTAACCCTAACCCTAACCCTAACCTAACCCTAACAATAACCCTTACCCGAACCCTAACCCTAACACTTCCCCTTCCCCTAACCCTAACACTAACCCTTACCCTAAACCTAACCCTAACACTAACCCCTAACCCAAACCCTAACCCTAAACCTTACCCTTACCCTAACCATAACCCTAACTCTAGCACTAAACCTAACCCTAACCCTTACCCTAACCCTAACAATAACCCTAAACCTAACCCCTAACCCTAACCCTAACCTATCCCTTACCCTTATCCTTACCCTAACCCTAACCCTTACCTTAACCCTTACCCTAACTCTAACACTAATCCTTACCCTTACCCTAATCCTGTACCTAACCCTAACCCTATCCCCTAACCCTAACCCTAACCCTAACCCTAAACCTAACCCTTACCATTACCCTAACCCTTACCATTTCTGTAACCCTAACCCTAACCCTAACCCTAACCTTAACCTTAACCCTAACACTAACCCTAACCTTAATGCTAACCCTAATCCTAACCATAAGCCTTATCCTAACCCTAACCCTAATCTTAATCCTTACCCTGAAACTAACCGTAACCCAAACCCTAAACTTAAACCTTACCCTTACCCTAACCCTAACCCTAAACTTAATGCTAAATCTAACCCTCACCCTAACCTTAAAACTTACCCTTACCCTAAGGCTTACCCTTTCCCTAAACCTAACCCTAACCCTAACCCTAACCTTAACCCTAACCCTAACCATAACCCTAAATTTACCCTTACCCTAACCCTAACCCTAATCCTAACCCTAATGCTAACCCTAACCCTAACCTTCACCCTTACCCTTATCCTAACCCTAACCCTAAACCTAACCCTAAACCTAACACTAACCCCTAACCCTAACCCTAACCCTAAACCTAACCCTAACCCTAACGTTAACACTTTCCCTAACCCTAACCGTAATCCTAAACCTAACCCTAACCCTAACCATAACCCTTCCCTTACCCTAACCTAACCCTAATACTTCCCCTTACCCTAACCCTAACACTAACCCTTACACTAACCCTAACCCTAACCATAACCCTAACCACTAACCCAAACCATAACCCTAAACCTTACCCTTACCCTAACCAAACCCTAACTCTAAACCTATACCTAACCCTAACCCTAACCCTAACTCTAAACCTGACCCTAAACCTAACCCTAAACATAACCCTAAATCCCTAACCTAACCCTAACCCTAACCGTAACTCTAACCTCAACCTTACCCTTACCCTAACCCTAACCCTAACCCAAACCCTTACAATAACCCTAACCCTAACACTTACCCTAACTCTAACCCTAACCCTAACCCTAACCCTAACCCTAACCTAACCCTAACCCTAACCCTAACCCTAACCTAACCCTAACCCTAACCCTAACCCTTACCCGAACCCTAAACCCAACACTTTCCCTTACCCTAACCCTAACACTAACCCTTACCCTAACCCTAACCGTAACCCTAACCCCTAACCCAAACCCTAACCCTAACCCTTACCCTTACCATAACCCTAACCCTAACTCTAACACTAAACCTAACCCTAACCCTTACCCTAACCCTAACCGTAACCCTAACCCCTAACCCAAACCCTAACCCTAACCCTTACCCTTACCCTAACCCTAACCCTAACTCTAACACTAAACCTAACCCTAACACTTACCCTAACCCTAAACCTAACCGTAAACATAACCCTGACCCTAACTCTAACCCTAACCCAAACCCTTACCCTTACCCTAACCCTAACCCTAACCTTAAACCTAATCCTAACCCTAGCCCTTACCCTTACACTAACCCTAACCTAAACCCTTACCCTTACCCTAACCCTAACCCTAACCTTATCCCCAACCTTAAACCTAATCCTAACCCTAACCCTTACCCTTACCCTAACCCTAAACCTAACCCTAAATGTAACCCTTAACCTAACCCTAACCCTAAACCTAACCCTAACCCTTACCCTTACCCTCACCCTAACCCTAACCATAACAATAGCCCTAACCCTATCCCTTACCCTTACCCTAACCCTAACCCTAACCCTAAACCTAACCCTAACCCTAAAACTAACCCTTACCCTCACCCTTACCCTAAACCTATCCCTAACCCTAACCATTACCCTTACCCTTATCCTAACCCTAACCCTAAACCTAACCCTAAACCTTACCCTTACCCTAACCCTAACACTAACCCTTACCCTAACCCTAACCCTAACTCTAAACCTAACCCTTACCCTTACCCTTACCCTAACCCTAAAAGTAACCCTAACCCTAACCCTTACCCTTACCTAAACGTAACCCTAACCCTAAACCTTACACTAACCCTAACCCTAACCCTAACCCTAACACTTACCCTAACCCTAACCCTAACCCTAACCCTTACCCTTTTCCTAAACCTAACCCTAAACTTAAACCCAACCCTAAACCTAACCCAAACTCTAAAGTTACCCTAACACCCTAAACTTAACCGTAACCCTAACCCTAACACTTACTCTTACCCTACCCCTAACCCTAACCCTAACCTCTACCCTAACCCTAACCCTAACCCTAACCCACCCAACCCCAAATCTAACCCTAACCCTAACCCTTACCCTAACCCGAACCCTACCTCTAACCCTTACCCTTACCCTAAAACTAACCCTAAACTTAATGCTTACCCTAACCCTAACCCTTACCCTAACCCTAATCCTAACACTTCCCCTTACCCTAACCCTAACCCTAACCCTAAACCTAACCCTTACCCACACTAACCCTAACACTAAACCTTACACTAACCCTAACCCTGACCCTAACCCGTACCCTTTCCCTAATCATAACCCTAACCCTAACCCTAAACCTTACCCTTACCCTTACCCTAACCCTAACCCTAACTCAAACCAAACCTTAACCCTAACCCTAATCATAAGCCTAACCCTAACCCTTACCCTAACCCTAACCATTACCTTACCCTAACGCTAACCCTAACCTTAACCCTACCTCTAAAAATAACCCTAACCCTAACCCGTACCCTTATCCAAACCCTAACCCTAAACCTAAACTTTACCATTACCCTAACCCTAACGCTAACCCTAACCCTTACCCTAACCCTAACACTAACCCTAACTCTGTCCCTAAACCTAACCCTACCTGTAAACCTAAACCTAACCCTAACCCTTAACCTAACCCTAACGTTAACCTTTACCCTAACGCTAACCCTAACACGAACCCTTACACCTAAACCTAAACCTAACCCTTACACTTACCCTAACGCTAACCCTAATCTTAACCCCAATCCTAACCCTAACCCTAACCCTTACCCTAACGCTAACGCTAACCTTAACCCCAACCCTAAACCTAAACCTAACCTAAACGCTTACCCTTACCCTGACCCTTACCCTAACCCTAACCCTAACCTTAACCCTAACCCTAACCCTAAACCTAAACTTTACACTTACCCTAACCCTAACCCTAACCCTAACCCTAACCCTAACCCTAACACTTACCCTAACCCTAACCCTAACCCTAACCCTTACCCTTTTCCTAAACCTAACCCTAAACTTAAACCCAACCCTAAACCTAACCCAAACTCTAAAGTTACCCTAACACCCTAAACTTAACCGTAACCCTAACCCTAACACTTACTCTTACCCTACCCCTAACCCTAACCCTAACCTCTACCCTAACCCTAACCCTAACCCTAACCCACCCAACCCCAAATCTAACCCTAACCCTAACCCTTACCCTAACCCGAACCCTACCTCTAACCCTTACCCTTACCCTAAAACTAACCCTAAACTTAATGCTAACCCTAACCCTAACCCTTACCCTAACCCTAATCCTAACACTTCCCCTTACCCTAACCCTAACCCTAACCCTAAACCTAACCCTTACCCACACTAACCCTAACACTAAACCTTACACTAACCCTAACCCTGACCCTAACCCGTACCCTTTCCCTAATCATAACCCTAACCCTAACCCTAAACCTTACCCTTACCCTTACCCTAACCCTAACCCTAACTCAAACCAAACCTTAACCCTAACCCTAATCATAAGCCTAACCCTAACCCTTACCCTAACCCTAACCATTACCTTACACTAACGCTAACCCTAACCTTAACCCTACCTCTAAAAATAACCCTAACCCTAACCCGTACCCTTATCCAAACCCTAACCCTAAACCTAAACTTTACCATTACCCTAACCCTAACGCTAACCCTAACCCTTACCCTAACCCTAACACTAACCCTAACTCTGTCCCTAAACCTAACCCTACCTCTAAACCTAAACCTAACCCTAACCCTTAACCTAACCCTAACGTTAACCTTTACCCTAACGCTAACCCTAACACGAACCCTTACACCTAAACCTAAACCTAACCCTTACACTTACCCTAACGCTAACCCTAATCTTAACCCCAATCCTAACCCTAACCCTAACCCTTACCCTAACGCTAACGCTAACCTTAACCCCAACCCAAAACCTAAACCTAACCTAAACGCTTACCCTTACCCTGACCCTTACCCTAACCCTAACCCTAACCTTAACCCTAACCCTAACCCTAAACCTAAACTTTACACTTACCCTAACCCTAACCGTAAACCTAACCATAACCATAACCCTAACCCTTACCCTTACCCTAAACCTAACGCTAACCCTTACCCTAACCCTAACACTAACCCTAACCCCTAACCCTAACCCTAACCCTAACCCTAACTCTTACCCTAACCCTAACACTAACCTTAATCTCAACCCTAAAACTAACCCTAATCCTTACCCTAACCCTAACCCTAAGCCTAAACCTAATCCCAACCCTAACCCTAACCCTAACCCTTACCCTAACCCTAAACCTTACCCTAACCCTAATCCTAACCCTAAACCTAACACTAACCTTAACCCTAACCCTTACACTAACACTAACGCTAACCCTAACCCTAACCCTAAACCTAACCCTAACCCTAACCCTAAACCTAACCCTAACCCTAACCCTAACCCTAACCCTTACCATTACCCTAATCCTAACCCCAAACCTAACACTAACCCTAACCCTAATCCTTACACTAACCCTACCCCTAACACTAAACCTAACCCTTACTCTTACCCTAACCCTAACCCCAAACCTAAACCTTACCCTAACCCTAAACCTTACCCTTACCCTAAACCTAAACCTAACACTTACCCTAACCCTAACCCTAACCCTAATACCTAACCCTAACCCTAACCCTAACCTAACCCTAACCCTATCCCTAACCCTTACCCGAACCCTAAACCTAACACTTTCCCTTACCCTAACCCTAACACTTACCCTTACCCTAACCCTAACCGTAACCCTAACCCCTAACCCAAACCCTAACCCTAACCCTTACTCTTACTCTAACCCTAACTCTAACACTAAACCTAACCCTAACCCTTACCCTAAACCTAACCATAACCCTAACCCCTAACCCAAACCCTAACACTAACCCTTACCCGTACCCTAACCCTAACCCTAACTCTAAGACTAAACCTAACCCTAACTCTAACACTAAACCTAACCCTAACACTTACCCTAACCTTAAACCTAACCGTAAACATAACCCTGACCCTAACTCTAACCCTAACCCAAACCCTTACCCTTACCCTAACCCTAACCCTAACCTTAAACCTAATCCTAACACTAGCCCTTACCCTTACACTAACCCTAACCTAAACCCTTACCCTTACCCTAACCCTAACCCTAACCTTATCCCCAACCTTAAACCTAATCGTAACCCTAACCCTTACCCTTACCCTAACCCTAAACCTAACCCTAAACGTAACCCTTAACCTAACCCTAACCCTAAACCTAACCCTAACCCTTACCCTTACCCTCACCCTAACCCTAACCATAACAATAGCCCTAACCCTATCCCTTACCCTTACCCTAACCCTAACCCTAACCCTAAACCTAACCCTAACCCTAAAACTAACCCTTACCCTCACCCTTACCCTAAACCTATCCCTAACCCTAACCATTACCCTTACCCTTATCCTAACCCTAACCCTAAACCTAACCCTAAACCTTACCCTTACCCTAACCCTAACACTAACCCTTACCCTAACCCTAACCCTAACTCTAAACCTAACCCTTACCCTTACCCTTACCCTAACCCTAAAAGTAACCCTAACCCTAACCCTTACCCTTACCTAAACGTAACCCTAACCCTAAACCTTACACTAACCCTAACCCTAACCCTAACCCTAACACTTACCCTAACCCTAACCCTAACCCTAACCCTTACCCTTTTCCTAAACCTAACCCTAAACTTAAACCCAACCCTAAACCTAACCCAAACTCTAAAGTTACCCTAACACCCTAAACTTAACCGTAACCCTAACCCTAACACTTACTCTTACCCTACCCCTAACCCTAACCCTAACCTCTACCCTAACCCTAACCCTAACCCTAACCCACCCAACCCCAAATCTAACCCTAACCCTAACCCTTACCCTAACCCGAACCCTACCTCTAACCCTTACCCTTACCCTAAAACTAACCCTAAACTTAATGCTAACCCTAACCCTAACCCTTACCCTAACCCTAATCCTAACACTTCCCCTTACCCTAACCCTAACCCTAACCCTAAACCTAACCCTTACCCACACTAACCCTAACACTAAACCTTACACTAACCCTAACCCTGACCCTAACCCGTACCCTTTCCCTAATCATAACCCTAACCCTAACCCTAAACCTTACCCTTACCCTTACCCTAACCCTAACCCTAACTCAAACCAAACCTTAACCCTAACCCTAATCATAAGCCTAACCCTAACCCTTACCCTAACCCTAACCATTACCTTACCCTAACGCTAACCCTAACCTTAACCCTACCTCTAAAAATAACCCTAACCCTAACCCGTACCCTTATCCAAACCCTAACCCTAAACCTAAACTTTACCATTACCCTAACCCTAACGCTAACCCTAACCCTTACCCTAACCCTAACACTAACCCTAACTCTGTCCCTAAACCTAACCCTACCTCTAAACCTAAACCTAACCCTAACCCTTAACCTAACCCTAACGTTAACCTTTACCCTAACGCTAACCCTAACACGAACCCTTACACCTAAACCTAAACCTAACCCTTACACTTACCCTAACGCTAACCCTAATCTTAACCCCAATCCTAACCCTAACCCTAACCCTTACCCTAACGCTAACGCTAACCTTAACCCCAACCCTAAACCTAAACCTAACCTAAACGCTTACCCTTACCCTGACCCTTACCCTAACCCTAACCCTAACCTTAACCCTAACCCTAACCCTAAACCTAAACTTTACACTTACCCTAACCCTAACCGTAAACCTAACCATAACCATAACCCTAACCCTTACCCTTACCCTAAACCTAACGCTAACCCTTACCCTAACCCTAACACTAACCCTAACCCCTAACCCTAACCCTAACCCTAACCCTAACTCTTACCCTAACCCTAACACTAACCTTAATCTCAACCCTAAAACTAACCCTAATCCTTACCCTAACCCTAACCCTAAGCCTAAACCTAATCCCAACCCTAACCCTAACCCTAACCCTTACCCTAACCCTAAACCTTACCCTAACCCTAATCCTAACCCTAAACCTAACACTAACCTTAACCCTAACCCTTACACTAACACTAACGCTAACCCTAACCCTAACCCTAAACCTAACCCTAACCCTAACCCTAAACCTAACCCTAACCCTAACCCTAACCCTAACCCTTACCATTACCCTAATCCTAACCCCAAACCTAACACTAACCCTAACCCTAATCCTTACACTAACCCTACCCCTAACACTAAACCTAACCCTTACTCTTACCCTAACCCTAACCCCAAACCTAAACCTTACCCTAACCCTAAACCTTACCCTTACCCTAAACCTAAACCTAACACTTACCCTAACCCTAACCCTAACCCTAATACCTAACCCTAACCCTAACCCTAACCTAACCCTAACCCTATCCCTAACCCTTACCCGAACCCTAAACCTAACACTTTCCCTTACCCTAACCCTAACACTTACCCTTACCCTAACCCTAACCGTAACCCTAACCCCTAACCCAAACCCTAACCCTAACCCTTACTCTTACTCTAACCCTAACTCTAACACTAAACCTAACCCTAACCCTTACCCTAAACCTAACCATAACCCTAACCCCTAACCCAAACCCTAACACTAACCCTTACCCGTACCCTAACCCTAACCCTAACTCTAAGACTAAACCTAACCCTAATACTTACCCTAACCCTAAACCTATCCGTAAACATAACCCTGACCCTAACCCTAACCCTAACCCTAACCCTAACACTTACCCTAACTCTAACCCTAACCCAAACCCTTACCCTTACCCTAACCCTAACCCTAACCTTAAACCTAATCCTAACCCTAGCCCTTACCCTTACACTAACCCTAACCTAAATCCTTACCCTTACCCTAACCCTAACCCTAACCTTATCCCCAACCTTAAACCTAATCCTAACCCTAACCCTTACCCTTACCCTAACCCTAACCCTAACCCTAAACGTAACCCTTACCCTAACCCTAACCCTAAACCTAACCCTAACCCTTACCCTTACCCTCACCCTAACCCTAAACATAACAATAGCCCTAACCCTATCCCTTACCCTTACCCTAACCCTAACCCTAACCCTAAACCTAACCCTAACCCTAAAACTAACCCTTACCCTCACCCTTACCCTAAATCTAACCCTAACCCTAACCATTACCCTTACCCTTATCCTAACCCTAACCCTAAACCTAACCCTAAACCTTACCCTTACCCTAACCCTAACACTAACCCTTACCCTAACCCTAACCCTAACTCTAAACCTAACACTTACCCTTACCCTTACCCTAACCCTAAAAGTAACCCTAACCCTAACCCTTACCATTACCTAAACGTAACCCTAACCCTAAACCTTACACTAACCCTAACCCTAACCCTAAGCCTAACCCTAACCCTAACACTTACCCTAACTCTAAACCTAACCCTAACCCTTACCCTTATCCTCAACCTAACCCTAAACTTAAACCCAACCCTAAACCTAACCCAAACTCTAAAGTTACCCTAACACCCTAAACTTAACCGTAACCCTAACCCTAACACTTACTCTTACCCTAACCCTAACCCTAACCCTAACCTTTACCCTAACCCTAACCCTAACCCTAACCCACCCAACCCCAAATCTAACCCTAACCCTAACCCTTACCCTAACCCTAACACTACCTCTAACCCTTACCCTTACCCTAAAATTAACCCTAAACTTAATGCTAACCCTAACCCTAACCCTTACCCTAACCCTAATCCTAACACTTACCCTTACCCTAACCCTAACCCTAACCCTAAACCTAACCCTTACCCACACTAACCCTAACCCTAAACCTTACACTAACCCTAACCCTGACCCTAACCCTTACCCTTTCCCTAATCATAACCCTAACCCTAACCCTAAACCTTACCCTTACCCTTACCCTAACCCTAACCCTAACTCAAACCAAACCTTAACCCTAACCCTAATCATAAGCCTAACCCTAACCCTTACCCTAACCCTAACCATTACCTTACACTAACGCTAACCCTAACCTTAACCCTACCTCTAACAATAACCCTAAACCTAACCCGTACCCTTATCCAAACCCTAACCCTAACCCTAAACTTTACCATTACCCTAACCCTAACGCTAACCCTAACCCTTACCCTAACCCTAACACTAACCCTAACTCTGTCCCTAAATCTAACCCTACCTCTAACCCTAAACCTAACCCTAACCCTTAACCTAAACCTACCGTTAACCTTTACCCTAACGCTAACCCTAACACGAACCCTTACACCTAAACCTAAACCTAACCCTTACCCTTACCCTAACGCTAACCCTAATCTTAACCCCACTCCTAAACCTAACCCTAACACTTACCCTTACCCTAACCCTAACCCTAACCGTTATCCTAACCTTAACCCTAACCCTAACCCTTCCCCTTACCTTAACCCTAAACCTAACCCTAACCCTACACCTAAACCTAACTCTAACCCTTACCCTTATCCTAACCCTATCCCCAAATCTAACCTTAACCCTAACCCTAACCTTACCCTAAACCTAACCCTAACCCTTATCCTAACCCTAACCCTGACCCTAACCCCAAACACTAAGTGTAACCCTAAACCTTACTCTTACCCTAATACTAACCCTAAACCTAACCCAAATCCTAACCCTAACCCTAACCCTTACCCTAACGCTAACGCTAACCTTAACCCCAACCCTAAACCTAAACCTAACCTAAACGCTTACCCTTACCCTGACCCTTACCCTAACCCTAACCCTAACCTTAACCCTAACCCTAACCCCAAACCTAAAACTTACCCTAACCCTAAACCTTACCCTTACCCTAAACCTAAACCTAACACTTACCCTAACCCTAACCCTAACCCTAATACCTAACCCTAACCCTAACCCTAAACCTTAACCTTACCATAACCCTAAACCTAACCCTTACCCTAACACTAACCCTAATCCTAACCCTGACCCTAACCCTAAACCTTACCCTAACCCTAAACCTTAACCTTACCATAACCCTAAACCTAACCCTTACCCTAACACTAACCCTAATCCTAACCCTAACCCGAACCCTAATCCCTAACCCTAACCGTAACCCTCACCCTAACCCTAACCCTAACCCTTATTCTTACCCTAACCCAAACCTTAAACCTAAACTTCCCCTTACCCTAAACCTAACCCTATACCTTACCCTTAACCTAAACCTAACCCTAACCCTAACTCTAACCCTTACACTTTCCCTAACCGTAACCCTAACCATAACCATAACCCTAAACCTAATCCTAACCCTTACACTTACCATGCCTCTAACCCTAACCCTAACCCTAACCCCTAACCCTAAACCTAACCCTAACCCTTACCCTTATCCTAACCATGACCCTAACCCTAACTCTAACCCCTAACCTTAGACCTAACCCTAACCCTAACCCTAACCCTTACCCTAACCCTAACCCTAACCCTAACCCTAACCCCTATCCCTTAACCTAACCCAAACCCTAACACTTAACCTTATCCTAACCCTAACCCTAACCGTAACCCTAAACCTACCTTAAACCTAACGCTAACACTTACACTTACCCTAACCCTAACCCTAACCCTAACCCTAACACTTACCCTTACCCTAACCCTAACCCCTAATCCTAACCCTAACACTAACCCTAACCCTTACACTTACCCTAACCCTAACCCCAAGCCTAACACTAACCCTAAACCTCATCCTTACCCTAACGCTAATCCTAACATTAAACCTTACCCTAACCCTAACCCTAACCCTAAGCCTTACCCTAACCCTAACCCTAACCCTTCCCCTTCCCCTAACCCTAACCCTAACCCTAAGCCTTACCCTAAACCTAAATCTAACCCTTATCCTAACCCTAACCCTTATCGTTAACTAACCCTAACCCGAACCTTAATGCTAACCCTAACCCTAAATCTATCCCTAAATCTAACCCTACCTTTAACCCTAAACATAACCCTAACCTTACCCTAAGCCTAACCTTAACATTTACCCTAACGCCAACCCTAACACGAACCCTTACCCATAACCCTAAACCTAACCCTTACCCCTACACTAACGCTAACCCTAATCTAAACCCCAACCCTAAACCTAACCCTAACACTTACCCTTACCCTAACCTTAACCCCTAATCCTAACCCTAACACTAACCCTAACCCTTACACTTACCCTAACCCTAACCCCTAACCCTAACCCTAACCATAACCCTTATCCTTACCCTAACCCTAACCCTAACCCTAACGCCTAAACCTAACCCTAACTCTAACCCTAACCCTTACCCTTACCCTAACCCTAACCCTAACCTTAACCCTTACCCTAACCCTAACACTAACCCTTACCCTTACCCTAAACCTATACCTAACCCTAACTCTATCCCCTAACCCTAACCCTTACCCTTACCCTAACCCTAAACCTAACCCTAACCCTAGCAGTAACCCTTACCTTTACTTTAACCCTAAACCTAACCCTAATCCCAACCCTAACCCTACCTTAACCCTAACCCTAACCATAAGCCTAACCCTAACACTTACCCTAACCTTAACCCTAACCCTAAACTTAATGCTAACCCTAACCCTAACCCTCACCCTTACCCTTAACCTAACCCTAACCCTAACCCCAATACTTACCCTAACCCTAACCCAAAACCTTACCCTAACCCTTATCCTTTCCCTAACCCTAACGCTAACACTAACACTAAACTTAACCTTAACCCTAACCCTTACCCTTACCCTAACCCTAACCCAAACCCTAACCCTAAACCTTACCCTTACACTAACCCTAACCCTAAAACCTAACCCTAACCCTAACCCTAACCCTTACCTTAACCTAACGGTAACCCTAACCTTAACCGTAACCCAAACAATAACCCTAACCCTAACCCCTACCCTTACCCAAACTATAACTCTAACCCTAACCCTAAACGTTACCCTTACCCTAACCCTAACGCTATCCCTAACCCTAACCCTTACCCTTACCCTAACCCTAACCCTAAACCTTACCCTAACCCTAACCCTAACCCTAACCCTTAACCCAAAACCTAACCCTAACCCTAACCCTTACCCTAACCCTAACCCTAACTCTAACCCTAAATGTAACCCTAACCCTTACCCTAACCCTGACCCTAACCTAACCCTAACCCTAACCCTAACTCATCCCTCACCCATACCCTTACCCTAACCCTAACCCTAACACAAACCCTTACAATAACCCTAACCCTAACCCTTACCCTAACCCTAACCCTAAACACTAAGACTAATAGTAACCCTAACGCTCACCTTAACCTAACCCTAAACATAACCCGTACCCTAACCCCAAACCTAACCCTAAACCTTACCCTTACCCTAACCCTAACCCTAAACTTAACCCCAACACTAAACCTAACCCTACCCCTTACCCTTACCCTAACCCTAAATCTAAACCTAAGCCTAACCCCTACCCTAAACCTAACCCTGAACCTTACCCTAAACCTAACCCTAACCATAACCCCTAAACCTAAACCTAACCCTAAACCTAACCCTTACACTTACACTAACCCTAAACCTAGACCTAACCCTAACACTAACCCTTACACTTACCCTAACTCTAACCCTAATAGTGACCCTTACCCTAACCCTAACCCTAACCCTAAGCCTTTCCCTAACACTAACCCTAACCCCAACCCTAACCCTGACCCTTACCCTAACCCTAACCCTAACTCTAACCCTAAACCTAACCCTAACCCTAACCCTAACCCTTACACTAATCTGAACACGAAACAGAACACTTACCCTTACCCTAACCCTAACCTTAACCCTAACCGTAACTCTTACCCTTACCCTAACCCTAACCCTAACCTTAATGCTAACCCTAACCCTAACCCTAACCCATACCCTAACCCTAACCCTAACCCTAATTCTTACCCTAACCCTAACCCTACCCCTAAACCTAACTGTTGCCCTTTCCCTAACCCTAACCCTAACCATAACATTAACCCTAACCTTAACGCTAAACCTAACCCTTAACCTTACCCTAACCCTAACCCTAACCCTTAACCTAACCCAAACCCAATCCCTAACACTAACCCTTACCCTAAACCTAACCAAAACCCTAACCTTTACCCTAAACCTAGCCCTAACCCTAACCCTAAACCTTACCCTTTCCCTAACCCTAAACCTAATGCTAACCCTTACGCTAAACCTAACCCTAACCCTAATCCTTAACCTAACCCTATCCCTAACCCTTATCCCTAAACCTACCTCTGACACTAACCCTACCCCTAAACTTAACCCTTACCTTTACACTAACGCTAAACCTAACACTTACATTAACCCTACCCCTACCCCTACCCCTAACCCTTAGTGTTACCTTAACCCTAACCCTAACCCTAACCCCAACCCTAAACCTAACCCTAACTCTAACCCTAAACCTAACACTAACCCTAACCCCTAACCCTAACCCTAACCCTTACCCTTACCCTTACCCTTACCCTAACCCTAAACCTAACTCTAACTCTAAAGCTAACCCTAACCCTTACCCTTACCCTTACCCTTACCCTAACCCTAAACCTAACTCTAACTCTAAAGCTAACCCTAACCCTAACCTTAAACCTAACCCTAACAATAACCCTAACTCTAAACTGTACCCTTATCCAAACCCTAACCCTAAACCTAAACTTTACCCTTACCCTAACCCTAACGCTAACCCTAACCATTACACTTACCCTTACCCTAACCCTAACCCTAAAACTAACGCTAACCCTTACCCTAACCTGAACCCTACCCGTACCCCTAACCCTTAGCGTTACCTTAACCCTAACCCTAACCCTAAGCCCAACTCTAAACCTAACCCGAACTCTAACCCTAAACCTAACCCTAAACCTAACCCCTAACCCTAACCCTAACCCTTACCCTTACCCTTACCCTAACCCTAAACCTAACCCTAACTCTAAAGCTAACCCTAACCCTAACCCTATCCTTTACCCTAACCCTAACCCTAACCCTAACCCTTACCCTTACCCTAACGCTAACCCTAACCTTAACCCTTACCCTAACCCTATCACTAACCCTTACCCATACCCTAACCCTATACCTAACACTAACCCTAACCCTATCCCCTAATCCTAACCCTAAACCTAACCCTAAACCTAACCTTTACCCTAACCCTAACAGTAACCTTAATGTTAACGCTAATCCTAAGCCTAAACCTTACCCTAAACCTAACCCTAACCCTAATCCTTACCCTAAAACTAACCCTAAGCCTAACCCTAAACCTAACCCTTACCCTTACCCTAACCCTAACCCTAAACTTAATGCTAAACCTAACCCTCACCCTAACCCTAACCCTTACACTTACCCTAACCCTTCCTCTTCCCTAACCCTATCACTAACCGTAACAGTAACCATAACCCTAACCAAACCCTAACCCTAACCCTAACCCGTACCCTTACCCTAACCCTAAACCTAGACCTAACCCAAACGCTAACCCTAACCCTAACACTCACCCTTACCCTTACCCTAACCCTAACCCTAAAGCTAACCCTAAACCTAACCCTAACCCCTAACCCTAACCCTAACCCTAAACCTTACCCTTACCCTAACCCTAACCCTAACCCTTACCCTTACCCTAACCCTAACCCTAACCCTAACCCAAAACCCTAACCCTAACCCTAACCCTAACCCTAACCTTAACCCTAACTCTAACCCTGACCCTAACGCTAACCCTAACCCTAAACCCTAACCTAACCCTAACCCTAACCCTAACTCTACCCTCACCCTTACCCTAACCCTTACCCTAACCCTAACCCTAACCCAAACCCTTACAATAACCCTAACCCTAATCCTTACCATAACCCTAACCCTAAAACTAACCCCTAACCCTAAGCCTTTCCCTAACCCTAACATTAACCCTAATCCTAACGCTAACTCTTACCCTTACCCTAACCCTAACAGTAACCTTAATGCTAACCATAACCCTAACCCTTACTCTAACCCTAAACCTAACCCCTAACCTAACCCTAACCCTAACCCTAAACCTTACCCTAACCCTAACCCTAACCCTAACTCCTAACCCTAAATCTAACCCTAAACCTTACCCTTACACTAACAATAACCCTATCCTTAACCCTAACCCTAACCCTAAACCTTACCCTTAACCTAACATCAACCGTAAACTTAACCCTATCCCTAACACTAACCCTAACCCTTACCCTTACACTTAACCTAACCCTAATCCTAACCTTAACCCTAACCCTAACCCTAACCTTAACCCTAACCCTTAAACAAACCCTAACCGTAACCCTAACCCTAAACCTAACCCTAACACTAACCCTAACCCTTACCCTTACCCTTACCCTAACCCTAAACCTAACCCTAACACTAACCCTAACCCTTACCCTTACCCTAACCCTAAACCTAACCCTAACCCTAACACTAAACCTAACCCTAAAACTTTCCTCTACCCTAACCCTAACCCTAACCCTAACTCTAACCCTTACCCTAACCATAAATCTTACCCTAACACTAACCCTAACCCTAACCCGTAACCCTAACCCTAACCTAAACCTTAACCCTAACCCTAACTCTAAACCTAACCCTAAACCTAACCCTAACCCTAATCCTTACCCTTACCCTAACCCTAACTCTAACCCTAACCCCTTAGCCTAACCCCAACCATAACCCTAACGCCTAAACCTAACCCTAACCCTAACCCTTACCATTAACCTTACCCTAACCCTAACCCTAACCTTAACCCTTACCCTCACCCTAACACTAACCCTTACCCTGACCCTAAACCTATTCCTAACACTAACCCTATCCCCTAACCCTAACCCTAAACATAACCCTAACCCTAACCCTAACCTTACCATAGCCCTAACCCTAACCCTAGCCCTAACCCTTACCTTTACGTTAACCCTAACCCTACCTTAACCCTAACCCTAATCATAAGCCTAACCCTAACACTTACCCGAACCCTAACCCTAACCCTAAACTTAATGCTAAACCTAACCCTAACCCTAACCCTTACCCTTACCCTAACCCTAACCCTAACCCCAATCCTTACCCTAACCCTAACCCTAACCCTAACGCCTAAACCTAACCCTAACCCTAACCCTTACCATTACCCTTACCCTAACCCTAACCCTAACCTTAACCCTTACCCTCACCCTAACACTAACCCTTACCCTGACCCTAAACCTATTCCTAACACTAACCCTATCCCCTAACCCTAACCCTAAACATAACCCTAACCCTAACCCTAACCTTACCATAACCCTAACCCTAACCCTAGCCCTAACCCTTACCTTTACGTTAACCCTAACCCTACCTTAACCCTAACCCTAATCATAAGCCTAACCCTAACACTTACCCGAACCCTAACCCTAACCCTAACCCTAAACTTAATGCTAAACCTAACCCTAACCCTAACCCTTACCCTTACCCTAACCCTAAACCTAACCCCAATCCTTACCCTAACCCTAACCCTAACCCTTACCCTAATCCTTATCATTTCCCTAAACCTAACCCTAACCCTAACACTACACTTAAACTTAACCCTTACCCTAACCCTAACACTAACCCTTACCCTGACCCTAAACCTATATCTAACACTAACCCTATCCCCTAACCCTAACCCTTACCCTTACCCTAACCCTAAACCTAACCCTAACCCTAACCCTTACCCTTACCCTAACCCTAACCCTAACCCTAACACTTCCCCTTACCCTAACCCTAACACTAACCCTTACCCTAACCCTAACCCTATCCCTAACCCTTAACCCAAACCCTAATCCTAACCCTTACCCTTACCCTAACCCTAACCCTAACTCCAAACCTAAACCTAACCCTAACCCTTACCCTAATCCTGACCCTAACCTAACCCTAACCCTAACCCTAACTCAACCCTCAAACATACCCTTACCCTAACCCTAACCCTAACCCAAACCCTTACAATAACCCTAACCCTAACCCTTACCCTAACCCTAACCCTAACCCTATACACTAAGACTAATACTAACCCCAAAGCTCACCTTAACCTAAAACTAAACATAACCCTTACCCTGACCATAACCCTAACCCTAAAACTTACACTTACTCTAACCCTAACACTAACCTTAACCCCAACCCTAAACCTAACCCTACCCCTTACCCTTACCCTAACCCTAAGCATAAACCTAAGTCTAACCCCTAACCTAACCCTAACACTAACCCTGAACCTTACCCTAAAACTAACCCTAACCCTAACCCTAATATTAACCCTTACCCTAACCCTAACCCTAAGCCTAAGCCTTTCCCTAACCCTAACCATAAACCTAACCCTAACCATAACCCGTACCCTTACCCTAAACCTAAGCCTAACTGTAACCCTAAACCTAACCCTAACCCTAACCCTAACCCTTACACTAATTCGAACCCGAAACAGAACCCTTTACCCTAACCGTAACCGTAAACCTAACCCTAACCCTAACCTAACCCTAACCCTAACCCTAAAACTAACCCTTACCCTTACCCTAACCCTAACCCTAACCCTAACCGTAACTCTTACCCTTAACCTAACCCTAACACTAACCTTAATGCTAAACCTTACCCTAACCCTAACCCTTACCCTAACCATAATACTTACCCTAACCCTAACCCTAAACCTAACCGTTACCCTTTTCCTAACCCTAACACTAACCCTAAACCTAAACCTAACCCTTACCCTTACCCTAACCCTAACCCTAACCATAACATTAACCCTAACCTTAACACTAAACCTAACCCTTACCCTTACCCTAACCCTAACTCTAACCCTTAACCTAACCCTAACCCAATCCCTAACACTTACCCTTACCCTAAACCTAACCAAAACCCTAACCCTTACCCTAAACCTAGCCCTAACCATAACCCTAAACCTTACCCTTTCCCTAACCCTAACCCTAATGCTAACGCTTACCCTAAACCTAACCCTAACCCTAATCCTTAACCTAACCCTATCCCTAACCCTTATCCCTAAACCTACCTCTGACACTAACCCTACCCCTAAACTTAACACTTACCTTTACACTAACGCTAAAAATAACCCTAACCCTAACCCTAACCTTAACACTTACACTTACCCTATCTCTAACCCTAACCCTAACCCTAACTCTAAACCTAACTCTAACCCTAACCCTAACCCTTAACGTAACCCTAACCCTAACCCTAACCCCTAACCCTAACCCTAACCCTAATCCCTAACCCTAACCCTAACGCTATCCCTTACCCTAAACCTAACCCTAACCCTAACCCCAACCCTAACTCTAAATCTAACCCTAACCCTAACCTTAAACCTTACCCTTTCCCTAACCCTAACCCTAACACTAACCCCTAACCCTTACCCTTACCCTAAACCTAAACCTAACCCTAACCCTAACACTAAACCTAACCCTAAACCTTACCATTACCCTAACGCTAACCCTAACCCTAACCCTTACCCTAACCCTAAAACTTACCCTTACACTAACCCTAACCCTAACCCTAACCCCTAACCCTAACCCTAACCCTAACCCTTACACTAATCCGAACCCGAAACAGAACCCTTTACCCTAACCGTAACCCTAAACCTAACCCTAACCCTAACCTAACCCTAACCCTAACCCTAAAACTAACCCTTACCCTTACCCTAACCCTAACCCTAACCCTAACCGTAACTCTTACCCTTAACCTAACCCTAACACTAACCTTAATGCTAAACCTTACCCTAACCCTAACCCTTACCCTAACCATAATACTTACCCTAACCCTAACCCTAAACCTAACCGTTACCCTTTTCCTAACCCTAACACTAACCCTAAACCTAAACCTAACCCTTACCCTTACCCTAACCCTAACCCTAACCATAACATTAACCCTAACCTTAACACTAAACCTAACCCTTACCCTTACCCTAACCCTAACTCTAACCCTTAACCTAACCCTAACCCAATCCCTAACACTTACCCTTACCCTAAACCTAACCAAAACCCTAACCCTTACCCTAAACCTAGCCCTAACCATAACCCTAAACCTTACCCTTTCCCTAACCCTAACCCTAATGCTAACCCTTACCCTAAACCTAACCCTAACCCTAATCCTTAACCTAACCCTATCCCTAACCCTTATCCCTAAACCTACCTCTGACACTAACCCTACCCCTAAACTTAACACTTACCTTTACACTAACGCTAAAAATAACCCTAACCCTAACCCTAACCTTAACACTTACACTTACCCTATCTCTAACCCTAACCCTAACCCTAACTCTAAACCTAACTCTAACCCTAACCCTAACCCTTAACGTAACCCTAACCCTAACCCTAACCCCTAACCCTAACCCTAACCCTAATCCCTAACCCTAACCCTAACGCTATCCCTTACCCTAAACCTAACCCTAACCCTAACCCCAACCCTAACTCTAAATCTAACCCTAACCCTAACCTTAAACCTTACCCTTTCCCTAACCCTAACCCTAACACTAACCCCTAACCCTTACCCTTACCCTAAACCTAAACCTAACCCTAACCCTAACACTAAACCTAACCCTAAACCTTACCATTACCCTAACGCTAACCCTAACCCTAACCCTTACCCTAACCCTAAAACTTACCCTTACACTAACCCTAACCCTAACCCTAACCCCTAACCCTAACCCTAACCCTAACCATTACCTTACCCTAACGCTAACCCTAACCTTAACCCTAACCCTAACCCTAACAATAAACCTAACCCTAACCCATACCCTTATCCAAACCCTAACCCTAACCTAAACTTTACCCTTACCCTAACCCTAACGCTAACCCTAACCATTACACTTACCCTTACCCTAACACTAACCCTAACCCTAACCCTTACCCTGACCTGAACCCTACCCCTACCCCTAACACTTAGCGTTACCTTAACCCTAACCCTAACCCTAAGCCCAACCCTAAACCTAACCCTAACTCTAACCCTAAACCTAACCCTAACCCTAACCCCTAACCCTAACCCTAACCCTTACACTTACACTTACCCTAACCCTAATCCTAACCCTAACTCTAAAGCTAACCCTAACCCTAACACTAACTCTTACCCTTAACCTAACCCTAACCCTAACCCTAACCCCTAACACTAACCCTAACCCTTACCCTTACCCTAAAGCTAACCCTAAACTTAACCCTTACCCTAACCCTAACACTAACCCTTACCCATACCCTAACCCTATACCTAACACTAACCCTAACCCTATCCCCTAATCCTAACCCTAACCCTAAACCTAAACCTAACCCTTACCCTATCCCTAACAGTAACCTTAATGTTAACGCTAATCCTAAGCTTAAACCTTACCCTAACCCTAACCATAACCCTAATCCTTACCCTAAAAGTAACCCTAAGCCTAACCCTAAACCAAACCCTTACCCTTACCCTAACCCTAACCCTAAACTTAATGCTAAACCTAACCCTCACCCTAACCCTAACCCTTACACTTACCCTAACCCTTCCTCTTCCCTAACCCTATCACTAACCCTAACACTAACCTTAACCCTAACCCTAACCCTAACCCGTACCCTTACCCTAACACTAAACCTAGACCTAACCCAAACGCTAACCCTAACCCTAACCCTCACCCTTACCCTTACCCTAACCCTAACCCTAAAGCTAACCCTAAACCTAACCCTAACCCCTAACCCTAACCCTAACCCTAAACCTTACCCTTACCCTAACCCTAACCCTAACCCTAACCTAATACTTTCCCTAACCCTATCCATAACTCTAAACGTAACCCTAACCCTAACCCTAACCCTTACCCTTACCCTAACCCTAACCCTAACCCTAACCCTAACACTTCCCCTTACCCTGACCCTAACACTAACCCTTACAATAACCCTAACCCTAACCCAAACCCCTAACCCTAACCCTAACCCTAACCTTAACCCTAACTCTAACCCTGACCCTAACCCTAACCCTAACCCTAACCCTAAACCCTAACCTAACCCTAACCCTAACCCTAACTCTACCCTCACCCTTACCCTTACCCTTACCCTAACCCTAACCCTAACCCAAACCCTTACATTAACCCTAACCCTAACCCAAACCCCTAACCCTAACCCTAACCCTAACCTTAACCCTAACTCTAACCCTGACCCTAACCCTAACCCTAACCCTAACCCTAAACCCTAACCTAACCCTAACCCTAACCCTAACTCTACCCTCACCCTTACCCTTACCCTTACCCTAACCCTAAACCTAACCCAAACCCTTACAATAACCCTAACCCTAACCCTTACAATAACCCTAACCATAAACCTAACCCCTAACCCTAAGCCTTTCCCTAACCCTAACACTAACCCTAATCCTAACGCTAACTCTTACCCTTACCCTAACCCTAACAGTAATCTTAATGCTAACCCTAACCCTAACCCTTACAATAACCCTAACCCTAACCGCTACCCTAAAACTAACCCTAACCCTAAATCTTACCCTAACCTTAACCCTAACCCTAACCCTAACTCCTAACCCTAAATCTAACCCTAAACCTTAACCTTACACTAACACTAAACCTATCCTTAACCCTAACCCTAACCCTAAACCTTACCCTTAACCTAAACCTAACCCTAACCTTAACCCTAACCCTAACAGTAACCCTAACCCTTACCCTTACACTTAACCTAACCTTAATCCTAACCTTAACCATAACCCATACCCTAACCCTAACCCTAACCCTAATCCTCACATTAATCCTAACCCTAACCCTAACCCTAACCGTTACCCTTACCCTAAACCTCACCCTAACCCTAACCCTAACACTTACCGTTACCCTAAACCTAACCCTAACCCTAACCCTAACCCTAAACCTAACCCTAACCCTAACCCTAACCCTAAACCTAACCCAAACCCTTACAATAACCCTAACCCTAACCCTTACAATAACCCTAACCCTAAACCTAACCCCTAACCCTAAGCCTTTCCCTAACCCTAACACTAACCCTAATCCTAACGCTAACTCTTACCCTTACCCTAACCCTAACAGTAAACTTAATGCTAACCCTAACCCTAACCCTTTTCTAACCCTAAACCTAACCCCTAACCTAACCCTAACCCTAAACCTAAACCTTACCCTAACCCTAACCCTAACCCTAACTCCTAACCCTAAATCTAACCCTAAACCTTACCCTTACACTAACACTAACCCTATCCTTAACCCTAACCCTAACCCTAAACCTTACCCTTAACCTAACCCTAACCCTAACCTTAACCCTAACCCTAACACTAACCCTAACCCTTACCCTTACACTTAACCTAACCCTAATCCTAACCTTAACCCTAACCCATACCCTAACCCTAACCCTAACCCTAATCCTCACATTAACCCTAACCCTAACCCTCACCCTAACAGTTACCCTTACCCTAAACCTCACCCTAACACTAACCCTAACACTTACCATTACCCTAAACCTAACCCTAACCCTAACCCTAACCCTAAACCTTACCCTAACCCTAACCCTAACCCTTACACTTAAACTTACCCTAACCCTAACCCTAACCTTAACCCTAACTCTAACTCTAACCCTGACCCTAACCCTAAACCTAACCCTAAACCATAACCTAACCCTAACCCTAACACTAACTCTACCCTCACCCTTACCCTTACCCTTACCCTAACCCTAACCCTAACCCAAACCCTTACAATAAACCTAACCCTAACCCTTACAATAACCCTAACCCTAAACCTAACCACTAACTCTAAGCCTTTCCCTAACCCTAACACTAACCCTAATCCTAACGCTAACTCTTACCCTTACCCTAACCCTAACAGTAAACTTAATGCTAACCCTAACCCTAACCCTTACTCTAACCCTAAACCTAACCCCTAACCTAACCCTAACCCTAACCCTAAACCTTACCCTAACCCTAACCCTAACCCTAACCCTAAATCTAACCCTAAACCTTACCCTTACACTAACACTAACCCTATCCTTAACCCTAACCCTAACCCTAAACCTTACCCTTAACCTAACCCTAACCCTAACCTTAACCCTAACCCTAACACTAACCCTAACCCTTACCCTTACACTTAACCTAACCCTAATCCTAACCTTAACCCTAACCCATACCCTAACCCTAACCCTAACCCTAATCCTCACATTAACCCTAACCCTAACCCTCACCCTAACAGTTACCCTTACCCTAAACCTCACCCTAACACTAACTCTAACACTTACCGTTACCCTAAACCTAACCCTAACCCTAACCCTAACCCTAAACCTTACCCTAACCCTAACCCTAACTCTAAACCTAACCCTAACCCTAACCCATACCCGAACCCTTTCCCTAACCCTTAACCCAACCCTAACCCTAAACCTAACCTTAACCCTAACCCTACCCTTACACTAACCCTTAACCTAACCCTAAACCTTACCCTAACACTAACCCTAACCCTAACCTTAACCCTAACCCTTACCCTTACCCTAACCCTAACCGTAACTCTAACCCTAAACCTAACCCTAACACTAACCCTAACACTTACCCTTACCCTAACCCTAAACCTAACCCTAACCCTAACACTAAACCTAACCCTAAAACTTTCCTTTACCCTAACCCTAACCCTAACCCAGCTCTAACCCTTACCCTAACCATAAATCTTACCCTTACACTAAACCAAACCCTAACCCGTAACCCTAACCCTAACCCAAACCTTAACCCTAACCCTAACTCTAAACCTAACCCTAAACCTAACCCTAACCCTAATACTTACCCTTACACTAACCCTAACTCTAACCCTAACCCCTTAGCCTAACCCTAACCGTAACCCTTATCCTTACCCTAACCCTAACCCTAACGCCTAAACCTAACCCTAACCCTAACCCTTACACTTACACTTACCCTAACCCTAACCCTAACCTTAACCCTTACCCTCACCCTAACACTAACCCTTACCCTGACCCTAAACCTATTCATAACACTAACCCTATCCCCTAACCCTAACCCTTACCCTTACCCTAACCCTAAACATAACCCTAACCCTAACCCTAACCCTTACCATAACCCTAACCCTAACCCTAGCCCTAACCCTTACCTTTACGTTAACCCTAACCCTAACCCTACCTTAACCCTAACCCTAATCATAAGCCTAACCCTAACACTTACCCGAACCCTAACCCTAACCCTAACCCTAAAATAATGCTAACCCAAAACCTAACCCCAATCCTTACCCTAACCCTAACCCTAACCCTTACCCTAATCCTTATCCTTTCCCTAACCCTAACCCTAACCCTAACACTAAACTTAAACTTAACCCTTACCCTAACCCTAACACTAACCCTTACCCTGACCCTAAACCTATACCTAACACTAACCCTATCCCCTAACCCTAACCCTTACCCTTACCCTAACCCTAAACGTAACCCTAACCCTAACCCTAACCGTTAACCTTGCCCTAACCCTAAACCTAACCCTTACTCTAACACTTCTCCTTATCCTAACCCTAACACTAACGCTTACCCTAACCCTAACCCTATCCCTAACCCTTAACCCAAACCCTAACCCTAACCCTTACCCTTACCCTAACCCTAACATTAACTCCAACACTAAACCTAACCCTAACCCTTACCCTAACCCTGACCCTAACCTAACCCTAACCCTAACCCTAACTCGACCCTCACCCATACCCTTACCCTAACCCTAAACCTAACCCAAACCCTTACAATAACCCTAACCCTAACCCTTAAACTAACCTAAACCCTAACCCTATACACTAAGACTAATACTAACCCCAACGCTCACCTTAACCTAAACCTAAACATAACTATTACCCTAACCCTAACCCTAACCCTAAACCTTACACTTACCCTAACCCTAACCCTAACCTTAACCCCAACCCTAAACCTAACCCTACCCCTTACCCTTACTCTAACCCTAACCCTAAACCTTACCCTAAACCTAACCCTAACCATAACCCCTAAACTTAAACCTAACCCTAACCCTAACCCTTACACTAACACTAACACTGACCCAAACCTAACCCTAACAATAACACTTACACTTACCCTAACCCTAAACCTAATATTAACCCTTACCCTAACCCTAACCCTAATCCTTACCCTAACCCTAACACTAACCCTAACCCTTACCCTTTCCCTAACCCTAACCCTAACCCTAACGTAAGCCTAACCCTAAACCTACCTTTACGCCTAACCCTACCGCTAACCCGAACCCTTACCCTTACCCTAATTCTAAGCCTAATCCTAACCCTAACCCTTACCCTTACCCTAACCCTAAACCTAACCCTAACTCTAAACCTAACCCTAACCCTAACCCTAACCCTTACCCTTACACTAACCCTAACCCTAACCCTTACCCTAACCCTAAAACTAACCCTACCCCTAACCCTTAGCGTTACCTTAACCCTAACCCTAACCCTAACCCTAACCCCAACCCTAAACCTTACCCTAACTCTAACCCTAACCCTAACCCTAACCCTAACCCCAAACCCTAACCCTAACCCTTAACCTTACCCTTACCATAACCCTAAACCTAACCCTAACTCTAAAGCTAACCCTAACCCTAACCCTTAGCCTTACCCTAACCCTAACCCTAACCCTATCCCCTAACCCAAACCCGAACCCTAACCCTTACCCTAACCCTAACCCTAACCCTAACCTTAACCCTTACCCTAACCCTAACACTAACCCTTACCCATACCCTAACCCTATACCTAACACTAACCCTAACCCTATCCCCTAATCCTAACCCTAACCCTAACCCTAAACCTAACACTTACCCTAACCCTAACAGTAACCTTAATGTTAGCGCTAAACCTAAGCCTAACCCTTACCCTAACCCTAACCCTAACCCTAATCCTTACCCTAAAACTAACCCTGAGCCTAACCCTAAAACTAACCCTTACCCTTACCCTAACCCTAACCCTAAACTTAATGCTAAACCTAACCCTCACCCTAACCCTAACCCTTACACTTACCCTAACCCTTACTCTTCACTAACCCTATCCCTAATCCTAACCCTAACCTTAACCCTAACCCTAACCCTAACTCTAACCCTTACCCGTAGAGTTACCCTAACCCTAACCCTAGACCTAACCCTAACGCTAACCCTAACCCTAACCCTCACCCTTACCCTAACCCTAACCCTAACCCTAAAGCTAAGCCTAAACCTAACTCTAACCCCTAACCCTAACCCTAACCCTAAACCTTACCCTTACCCTAACCCTAACCCTAACCCTAACCTAACACTTTCCCTAACCATATCCATACCCCTAAACTTAACCCTAATCCTAACCCTAATCCTTACCCTTACCCTAACCCTAACGCTAACCCTAACCCTAACACTTCCCCTTACCCTGACCCTAACACTAACCCTTACACTAACCCTAACCCTAACCCTAACCCAAACCCTTAACCCTAACCATAACCCTAACCTTAACCCTAACTCTAACCCTGACCCTAACCCTAACCCTAACCCTAAACCCTAACCTAACCCTAACCCTAACCCTAACTCTACCCTCACCCTTACCCTTACCCTTACCCTAACCCTTACCCTAACCGTAACCTTAAACCTTACCCTTACCCTAACCCTAACCTTAACCCTAACCCTAAACCAAACTCTAACCCTTACCCTTACCCTAACCCTAAACCTAAACCTAAGCCTAACCCCTAACCTAACCCTAACCCTAACCCTAATGCTAACCCTTACCCTAAACCTAACCCTAACCATAATCCTTAACCTAACCCTAACCCTAACCCTAACCCTTATCCCTACCCTAACCCTAACCCTAAACCTACCTTTGACACTAACCCTACCCCTAACCTTAACCCTTACCTTTACACTAACGCTAAACCTAACCCTAACCCTAACCATAAACTTAACACTTACCCTTACCCTAACCCTAACCCTAAACCTAACCCTAACTCTAAACCTAACCCTAACCCTAACCCTAACCCTTACCCTTACCCTAACCCTAACCCGAACCCTAACCCCTAACCCTAACCCTAACCTAACCATTACCCTTACCTAAACCTAACCCTAACCCTAACCCCCACCCTAACTCTAAACCTAACCCTAACCCTAACCCTAACCCTTACCCTTTCCCTAACCCTAACCCTAACACTAACCCCTAGCCCTTACCCTTACCCTAACCCTAAACCTAACCCTAACCATAACACTAAACCTAACCCTAAACCTTACCTTTACCCTAACCCTAACCCTAACCCTAACCCTTACCCTAACCCTAAACCTTACCCTTACACTAACCCTAACCCTAACCCTAACCCCTAACCCTAACCCTAACCCTAACAGTTACCTTACCCTAACGCTAACCCAAACCTTAACCCTAACCCTAACAATAACCCTAACCCTAACCCATACCCTTATCCAAACCCTAAACCTAACCCTAAACTTTACACTTACCCTAACCCTAATCCTAACCCTAATGCTAACCCTAACCCTAATGCTAACCCTTACCCTAACCCTAACCCTACTCCTTACCCTAACCCTAACACTAACCCTAACCCTTACCCTTTCCCTAACCCTAACCCTAACCCTAACCCTACCGTAACCCTAACCCTAAACCTACCTTTAAGCCTAACCCTACCCCTAACCCTAACCCTTACCCTTACCCTAACTCTAAACCTAACCCTAACGCTAACCCTAACCCTTACCCTTACCCTAACCCTAACCCTAAACCTAACCCTAACTCTAAACCTAACCCTAACCCTAACCCTAACCCTTACCCTAACCCTAAAACTAACCCTACCCCTAACCCTTAGCGTTACCTTAACCCTAACCCTAACCCTAACCCTAACCCCAACCCTAAACCTAACCCTAACTCTAACCCTAACCCTAACCCTAACCCCGAACCCTAACCCTAACCCTTACCCTTACCCTTACCCTTACCATAACCCTAAACCTAACCCTAACTCTAAAGCTAACCCTAACCCTAACCCTTAGCCTTACACTAACCCTAACCCTAACCCTATCCCCTAACCCTAACCCTAACCCTTACACTAACCCTAACCCTAACCTTAACCCTTACCCTAACCCTAACACTAACCCTTACCCATACCCTAACCCTATACCTAACACTAACCCTAACCCTATCCCCTAATCCTAACCCTAACCCTAACCCTAAACCTAACCCTTACCCTAACCCTAACAGTAACCTTAATGTTAACGCTAAACCTAAGCCTAACCCTTACCCTAACCCTAACCCTAACCCTAATCCTTACCCTAAAACTAACCCTGAGCCTAACCCTAAAACTATCCCTTACCCTTACCCTAACCCTAACCCTAAACTTACTGCTAAACCTTGTTGGGAGCCAGAGTGGAATCAAACTGTACCTTGACTTGCATCAGACGATGGCTATATTGTCTTATTGCTTTCTGGCCCTATTCTATGTAAATGACCTGAGGATTACCATATGAATGTAACACCTGGAGGTTGCCTGGGAGAGGAGGAGGGAAGAAGGGGGAGGGGAAAATAAACGCGGCAGTCTAGTCAGTCTTTGCCTGGACTGCGGACATACCGGACCTAGTGTGTCTGTCTCTCTTCTTTTTCTTCCTAGTCCTTGTCCCCTATTTCAGGAACCCCAATCTGCGAACCCTGGTTTGCTGCCGGTTGGCCCCGGCATCTGGCGCCCGAACAGGGACCCTGAAAATCTGGGACGAAGGTGAAGGACCCCTCCCTGTGGTGAGTAACACATCGTAGGACTATTAAGAGAGTATAGTCAGGAGTAAAAATTATGGGTCAAGCTAATAGCCATGGGTTATTTCTACCGATCTTAACAGGCCTATTTGAAGCCCACGGAACGTGGGTGGAAGAGGGGGTGCTTCAGAGCTTCCTACAGTTTCTCAAGGAGGCATGCCCGAGGTCTATAGAGGAGGAATTCCAAAAAGCCTGGCAGCGGATAGGAAACGAATTCAAGATTATTATGATGTATATGGCCCCGAAAAGACCCCAGTAGAGGCTACTACTGTATGGAATTTAGTAAGTGAATACATAGATCCTCTACATGAAGATGCTGAACTTAATCTTGAATTAAGGGAACTTTATGAGTTAAAGGACCCTTCTGAAGAACCTGAGGCTGAGCCATATGCCGCAGCCCAAGAGAGTCTAAGTGAGATTTTGAAAAGGGAACAACAACCAGTAGATATTGAGTATCAGAATTCAGGTTTGAATATCAAGGAGGAAAGTTATGATGAGTCAATGGAGGGCCGAATGGCTACGATGGAGAAGAAGTTAGAAGAAATCCTACATTTTCTATCGAAAATGGGGACAGAGCAGAGAGTCCCCCCAGAAGTAGGAAAGAAATATGACCCTCAGGCCACTATGGTGTCTGATTCTAAACCTTACCCCTCACACCCACAGCCTCCGGCTGCAGCCTTACGGCCTCAATCCCTTTCTCAACCTTTAGGCAAGCCTAAAGGCCCTAGCAACAAGTCCCTTTTAACAGGCACTACAACCGGGCACAGTGCATCGCAATTAAACCTGACTCAGGCTGCTAGAGAGAGGGAAGGTATTTCAGGGCCTCGATGCTTCCCTAGTTTAGTTGATCATGATGAACAAGTATACCATCAACCTGTTCCTGTTAAACTATTACAGGATTTAAAAAATGCCTGCTCCCAATATGGGCCAACTGCCCCTTTTACTCAAGTAATATTGGAGGCCGCGTGTGCTGGTATTGCATGCCCAAATGACTGGAAGCGGCTTGCCAGAGCATGCCTTAGTGCGGGAGAGTACTTATTATGGGAGACAGAGTTCACTGCACAGTGTCGGGCTAAAATTGAAACAAATAGGTCTAAGAACCTGCCTTACACTGTTGATCAGTTGTTAGGAGAGGGAACCTATAAAAACACCAAAGATCAATTGGGTTATGCAAAGGAGGCCTATTTACAAATAAATGCTGCGGCGAGAGAGGCTTGGAAAAAGTTACGCAATTCCAATCGTACAAAAAATCTAGTAGAAGTTAAACAGGGACCAAACGAGCCTTATCTAGAATTTTTGTCTCGATTAATGGAGACTGCAGACCGCCTAGTACAAGATGAGAATGCAAGGGAGATTATAGTTAGACACATAGCCTATGAAAATGCCAACGCCGCCTGTCAGGCAGCTATCAGACCCCATAGGAATAAGGGAGGAATCACGGACTTTATTTCACTGTGTGCTGATATTGGACCCTCCCATGTACAAGGCCTTACTTTAGCCGCCGCTCCTCAAGGAAAGACTGTTAGTGAGTCTCTAAAATATAGAGGTCAGCGGCATTCTCGGGATGCTAGACCCCCAGGGCGTTGCTTCTCTTGTGGACAAATAGGACATTGGATGACGCAATGCCCACGCCAGGCCAGGCAAAAGAGAGAAAAATCACCTGGCACATGTCCATGCTGTGGTAAAGGGAAGCACTGGGCTAAAGATTGCAGGTCAAGAACAGATCGCAATGGCCACCCGCTTTCGGGAAACTGGAGGAGGGGCCAGCCCCTGGCCCCGCAAAACCATGGGGCATTCCCTCCCTCTTCTCGGCCACAAGTGCATCTTCTAACAACCCCCCAAGATCAGTCTCCGGCCTCCTCCGTGCCACCCCAGGAAGTGCAGGATTGGACCTCTGTTCCTCCACCTGCTCAGTATTGACCCCAGAGATGGGGACACAAGCTCTCCCCACGGGGGTCTTCGGCCCCCTTCCCCCGGGAGTGGCTGGATTGCTGTTAGGGCGAAGTAGCTCAGCCCTTAAAGGGATACAGATTACACCTGGCAAAATTGACCAGGATTTTACTGGAGAAATCAAAGTTATGGCCTCTGCCCCGAAACACGTGGTATCGATCCCAGCCGGTCAAAAATTAGCACAATTAATACTTGTGCCTTTACCTCCCGGGGAGACTGCTAATTCCCCATGTGGACAGAGAGGATTTAGATCTTCTGATATCTATTGGGTACAAAGCATAAAACAAGAGAGGCCTGAGATGACTATATTTATACAAGAAAAGCCCTTTAAAGGAATATTAGACACTGGAGCAAATGTGTCTGTGATATCTAAAAAACATTGGCCAGCCCAATGGCCCCTGACAACCTCTATGACTTCCCTACAGGGGGTTGGGCAAGCAACTGACCCACAGCAGAGCAGTGCGATCCTTGTTTGGAGAGATGAGGAAGGGCACTCTGGTCATTTTCAGCCATTTGTCTTGGATCATCTGCCAATTAATTTATGGGGTCGTGATATCATGGAAAAAATGGGAGTGTATATGTTTAGTCCTAGTGCTGCGGTCACAAAGCAGTTACTTGATCAAGGCCTCCTCCCCTTTAGGGGACTAGGCCGAGCAGCACAGGGGGAGCTAGAGCCACTCCAACCCCAGTCTCACCCTACGAGACAAGGATTGGGGTATCCCTTGACGGGAGCTGTCGTTTGCCCTCCCCCTCATGCTGATCCCATAAATTGGCTCTCTGAACAACCGGTATGGGTTGAACAGTGGCCTCTTTCACTAGAAAAGATCATTGCAGTACAGCAGCTGGTACAGGAACAGCTGGACTTGGGGCATGTGGCCCCTTCTAACTCTCCATGGAATTCTCCAATTTTTGTTATAAAGAAAAAGTCAGGTAAATGGAGGCTGTTACAGGATTTGAGAAAAATAAATGCCACAATGGAACTGATGGGGGCCCTACAGCCTGGCTTGCCTTCACCCATGGCAATCCCAAAGGATACTTATAAGATTATTATAGATTTGAAGGATTGTTTCTATACTATACCCCTGGCGCCTCAAGACTGTAAGCGCTTTGCCTTCAGTGTCCCCTCTGTTAATTTTAAAGAACCCATGAAGCGATATCACTGGCTTGTGCTCCCACAGGGCATGGCAAATAGCCCAACTTTATGTCAAAGTTTTGTAGCTAGAGCCATTTCTTCCACTCGTGAAAAATTTTCTTCTGTTTATATTGTTCATTATATGGATGACATCTTGTTGGCTTGTTCTGACCCTATCGTCGTACGACAAGCCTTTGGACAACTAAAGCAAGATCTGAGCCTCTTTGGCCTTATAATAGCAGCTGAAAAGGTTCAGGAACACCCCCCTTTTACATATCTAGGCCATATATTAGGCCCACACTATTTTAAAAGCCAAAAAATACAATTAAAAACTTCCCACTTAAGAACTCTTCATGATTTTCAGCAATTCTTAGGAGATATAAATTGGCTTCGGCCTTATCTAAAGCTCTCCACAGGAGAGTTAAAACCCCTTTTTGATCTCTTAAAAGGAGATACCAACCCTACATCCTTGCGTGAATTAAATCCTGACGCCAGGAGGGCCATCCAAATCGTAGAAAAGGCAATTTCCCAGCAACAAGTGACCTATTGTGACTATTCTAAACCATGGGGAGTTTATATTTTAGCTACTTCTCACTCCCCAACTGCTGTATTGTGGCAGGATGGCCCACTTTTATGGCTGTATCTACCATTAACACCCGGCAAAGTGCTGACCCCCTACTACGAATTGGTAGCTAATCTGATACACATGTGCCGAGTGGATTCCCGTAAATATTTAGGTCAAGAACCTCATTTTATCTGTGTCCCATATAATTTACAACAACAAGATTGGCTATTCGCCCATTGCGATTCTTGGGCCATTGCTTGGGCCAATTATACGGGAAAAATTTTGCATCACTACCCGTCTAACAAACTTCTCCAATTTGCTGCGTGTCATACGTTTCTATTTCCTTCCATAGTACAGCCCTCGCCTTTATCTTCTGCCGCTTTGGTATTTACAGATGGATCCTCAAATGGAACGGCTGCTCTGACCATTAATGGGAAAACTCAATCTTGGGTTACAGGTTTTTCCTCCGCCCAAGAGGTGGAATTAGAGGCTGTTTTACAAGCACTCGTCCTGTTACAAGACGAGCCCTTTAACTTATACTCAGACAGTCAATATGTAATTCGTGCTCTTCAAGTCATAGAAACTGTTCCCTTTATTGGAACTACTAACTCCAATATTCAGACCCAATTTCGCCAAATACAAACTTTGCTTTGTTCTCGCAACCACCCCTGTTTTTTGGCTTTGTTCGAGCTCACACTAATCTTCCTGGCCCTTTAAGTGAGGGCAATGCAGTTACTGACTCCTCCACCAGAGTTTACTTAACTCAGGTTGAACTTGCTAAGCAGTCACATGCCATCCATCATCAAAACAGTCGAGCCTTGCGCCGACAGTTCAAATTATCTAGAGAAGCAGCGAGGCAAATAGTTAAGACTTGCTCCAACTGTGTCCCTTTTTCACCAGCCCCCCATTTAGGCATAAATCCACGAGGACTGCTTTCTAATCACATTTGGCAGATGGATGTCACACATGTTCCATCATTTGGCCGATTAAAATATGTTCATGTTACTGTAGATACTTATTCTAATTTTATCTTGGCCACCCCCCTTGCTGGGGAAGCCACTAAACATTGTATCTCTCACTGCATTCGATGCTTTGCTGAGATGGGGATTCCCTCGCAAATAAAAACAGATAATGGCCCTGGCAATGCAAGCCGAGCATTTCAATCCTTCTGCCATTCCTATAATATCACTCATATTACAGGCATTCCTTACAATCCTCAAGGTCAAGGCATCGTGGAGAGAGCTAATGGATTATTAAAACATCAAATTGCTAAAATACAGAAAGGAGAGTCATATCCCGCTACCCCTGTGAATATACTTAATCATGCTTTATTTGTTTTAAATTTTTTGAATTTGGATTCAAATAATTTATCTGCTGCTCAGCGATTCTGGGAAAAAAGAGCGCAGCGTCCTTTTGCCTTAGTAAAATGGAAGGATCCCCTAACTGGTGCTTGGCATGGACCCGATCCTGTTCTAACCTGGGGTCGAGGGCATGTATGTGTTTTTTCACAAGGAGAAAATGACGCCCGCTGGCTGCCTGAACGCTGCGTTCGGATCGTGGAGAGTGACAGTGGCCATCCAAGCAGTGACTCACTGGGCCTACACCCCCAACCCTCCAGTGGTGCATCCTGCGACGTGGGAAGGACCTGAGTTATTTGTGCATGTCAATCGGGACTGCTACTGATCCACTTGTTCCACACATTCATATGAGCTGTGTTTCTCCTCCTTTTACTATTATGTAGGGACCTTTTAACATATTTATTGACTCTACACAATTTAATATGTGACATTATTTTGTCTTTACCAGCCCTCTTCTTAATAACCTTTTTTGTAAAAGATGCCCAGGTGAAAAGCAAAGGCCTCCAGAGGTAAGTAGAAGTCGGCCGACCCCCTTGTATGTCAGCGTTTTATTTTATTTTATTTTATTTTATTTTATTTTTGTTTGTTTGTTTGAAAAGGTGCACTGTGGGCCTAAAACAGAGGCCTGGGTGGTCAAGGGACGCCTTGACCCCCCCTCCCCTTCTGAGTTTCTTGTCAATAACAAGGCATACCTGAGAGTCCCACCAGCAAGACATGTCTAAATCTAAAAATAACTGTTTGGTGAAAACATTCATTTGAGCTCATGTTTTTTGTGTTAAGTGTATCTGATTGAGTCCAATTTTCTTGTTATATGTCAATGTCTGATTATTTAAAAGTCTCCGTTTGCCTTGTTCGTGTTACATATTTTTCCTTGTCCAGTTTTGTCTTTAAAATTGGTACCATTTCTAAGTATGGATCCTTATGGTTTTTCTGTGCATACTCAAGCACACATCCTTGTTATTTATTTGAACATTTCTGGGCCTAGTATGGCCGCTCCCCCATGTCTGCAGTTGTGACAAGCCATGGAAAAATAAATTCCAGCTATGTTGCCTTGCAAGAAGTTTTGTTTTGAACCTGGTTCTCACCTGTAAGAGTAAAATTGGCAAAACTCTCTTGAAACAAACTTCCAGAAAACGAACGGCCAATATTAATTTTGCGCACTTTATGATCTTTGAGTATGAATGTGTGTGAATGAGTGAGTGAACATGTTCAAGGTTAAATTGTCAGCATACTGTATAAAACAATGGTTGAACTCATTTGAAACAAAGGTAATTGGGTAAATCTAAGTCTAAACTTCAAGAAAATTATTATGCTTGAATGTTTCCTATGTCTTAAAAGTATTATTGCATTGTTTTAAAGAAAAACTGGTAAAAAGTATTTTTCTAAAGATCCTGAAATCTGCATTTTAAAAAATCTGGTATTGCAATACATACAGCTGTTTACATTGTAAACATTGTATCCTGTTCAGCACAGAGGTGTTAGGGAATTTGGGATTTATTACTTTAAGTTAAAGTTTGGAAACATGTATTACAAATTTAAATGTAAAATTGTTCATTAACGTCAGAAATTTTGCCTGTCCTTTCTTGCAAACTGACACTAGAAATCTGATGGTAAAATGTGGATAATGTGATTAGTATTTTAAAGGAATGTTTAAAGGTTTATCTCCATGCTTTTGGGTCTATTTTAAAAAAGGAGAGGAAACTAAGTCCAGACTTAGACTTTTGGTACACTGATGTCTATAGTTCTTGAATTAGGGAAAAACTGTTATTTGAGTTTAAACTGTTGTTGGAGTTCTAGACAGTAATCTAAACTGCAAAAGAGCCCTTTTTTCTAAAAGGCAAGAGGAGTGCCTTGAGCCTTAGAGGGCCTGGAGGCAAAGGGAATTCCTTTAGCCTTAAAGGTTTTTCAAATGCAAATAAAGACCAAAGTGTTAAGAGTTTAAGTTAAAAAGTGTAAAAGTTTTAAAGAAAATTAGAAACCATTTCTGAACAAAATTTAAAAGTAAAGTTGTCCTAAAGCTTTGTTTCAAAAAAAAGAAACAAGGAAAATTAGGACTATCAAAATGGTTGCTTAATTGCTATTTCAGCTTACTCTTGTAAGTTACTTTATAGCAATCTCCAGAAGGCCCATGGAGAAGGACAGCAGATCCTCATTCAGATGTAAGTTTGGCCCTCACCAAGTTCCAGGTAAGATCATGCTTAGAGACTATTTCTGTATTGACCACCTTGTTGCTTCTAATTGGAGTAAAGTGGCCTTTTGTAGACTCATTGATCTGAAAGCCACAGTTTTGAGCCTGCCCGGGCAAAGCAAAGTCCCTGTGAGACTGTGGTGTCTAATCTGCCAGCAGGATGCTGGGACAGAGTTGCTTTGGAGCTCGAAGTGGCAGAGTGCTAGCTCTGAGCTGAAAAGCTGGGGGGAAGCACTCAAGCACCAAGCTCGGGACTCACAGTGGCAGGGCGCTAGCCTTGAGCTGGAGAGCTGAGAGACAGCGCCCAGACCCTGAGTTCAAATCCAGCAACCAACAAAGAGAAATGCCAATGGGATGTTTATCCCTGTGTGGAGAGACACTACCGGGACAGGAAAGCCTCTGCTTGGATGGCAGAGTTGGTGTCAGATCTTAGAGTCACTTGTGCTTGGCCATTCAAATTAATCAGAGCCGGGAGGTCATAGAATAGTTTGTAAGCATGCCTTACTAATGCCCGTGCCTTTCATAACTGGGCAGGAACTTGTCAATCTTCTGTGATAGTGGGTAGTTTAAAGTCCTAATTGAGCGAATTTTTTTATTTTTGACACCAGCCACAAATTCAGGAAAAGTTTGTGGATCTGAAGCTTGTGTCTCTATTAATCTGTTTAGATCTGACAACTGAAGCATTGTTAAGGTTGCAGAAATTTAGTTCCCCAGACAATCAAGAAAAAGCCTTTGCAAATGGGTGCTAGGTAGGCTGCGCTGTTGTGGCCAAGGATGGTTTGTGCAGTTGTTGAATGTCAAGTATGATTTCTAGTTTGGAGTAGATTGTTGTTCCTGGTGTCTAATCCTTGCAACCCCTTGATAAAACAGGCTAGGCTTCTTAAGGTCCCTGGTCAAGCGTGGAGACGGCGCCCCTGAGTCAGCTTGAAGAAGTCACGGAAGTTGAATCTCCGCCCATCAAATCCCCGTTGGACCAAGGGACCAAAGTCATTTTTGGAAAATGTGACAGGATAAATTAGGGGTATAGAAAAGAGTAAAAATTGCACTTGTGTTTCTTTTAAAATAAAAAACGGGGGACATGTTGGGAGCCAGAGTGGAATCAAACTGTACCTTGACTTGCATCAGACGATGGCTATATTGTCTTATTGCTTTCTGGCCCTATTCTATGTAAATGACCTGAGAATTACCATATGAATGTAACACCTGGAGGTTGCCTGGGAGAGGAGGAGGGAAGAAGGGGGAGGGGAAAATAAAGGCGGCAGTCTAGTCAGTCTTTGCCTGGACTGCAGACATCCCGGACCTAGTGTGTCTGTCTCTCTTCTTTTTCTTCCTAGTCCTTGTCCCCTATTTCAGGAACCCCAATCTGCAAACCCTGGTTTGCTGCCGGTTGGCCGCGGCAAAACCTAACCCTCACCCTAACCCTAACCCTTACACTTATCCTAACCCTTACTCTTCACTAACCCTATCCCTAACCCTAACCCTAACCTTAACCCTAACCCTAACCCTAACCCTAACCCTTACCCGTACAGTTACCCTAACCCTAACCCTAGACCTAACCCTAACGCTAACCCTAACCCTAACCCTCACCCTTACCCTTACCCTAACCCTAACCCTAAAGCTAAGCCTAAACCTAACCCTAACCCCGAACCCTAACCCTAACCCTAAACCTTACCCTTACCCTAACCCTAACCCTAACCTAACACTTTCGCTAACCCTATCCATAACCCTAAACGTAACACTAACCCTAACCCTAAACCTTACCCTTACCCTAACCCTAACCCTAACCCTAACCCCAACACTTCCCCTTACCCTGACCCTAACACTAACCCTTACACTAACCCTAACCCTAAACCTAACCCAAACCCTTAACCCTAACCCTAACCCTAACCTTAACCCTAACTCTAACCCTGACCCTAACCCTAACCCTAACCCTAAACCCTAACCTAACCCTAACCCTAAACCTAACTCTACCCTCACCCTTACCCTTACCCTTACCCTAACCCTAACCAAACCCTTACAATAACCCTAACCCTAACCCTTACCATAACCCTAGCCGAAACACTAAACACTAACCTTAAAGCTCACCTTAACAAAATGTAAACACAACCCTTACCCTAAACCTAACCTTAAACCTTACCCTTACCCTAACCCTAACCTTAACCCTAACCCTAAACCTAACTCTAACACTTACCCGTACCCTAACCCTAAACCTAAACCTAAGCCTAACCCCTAACCTAACCCTAACCATAACCCTAATGCTAACGCTTACCCTAAACCTAACCCTAACCCTAATCCTTACCCTAACCCTAACCCTAACCCTAACCCTTATCCCTACCCTAACCCTAACCCTAAACCTACCTTTGACACTAACCCTACCCCTAACCTTAACCCTTACCTTTACACTAACGCTAACCCTAACCCTAACCTTAACACTTACACTTACCCTAACCCTAACCCTAAACCTAACCCTAACTCTAAACCTAACCCTAACCCTAACCCTAACCCTTACCTTTACACTAACCCTAACCCTAACCCTAACCCCTAACCCTAACCCTAACCCTAACCATTACCCTTACCTAACCCTAACCCTAACCCTAACCCCAACCCTAACTCTAAACCTAACCCTAACCCTAACCCTAACCCTTACCCTTTCCCTAACCCTAACCCTAACACTAACCCCTAACCCTTACCCTTACCCTAACCTTAAACCTAACCCTAACCATAACACTAAACCTAACCCTAAACCTTACCTTTACTCTAACCCTAACCCTAACCCTTACCCTAACCCTAAACCTTACCCTTACACTAACCCTAACCCTAACCCCTAACCCTAACCCTAACCCTAACCCTAACAATCACCTTACCCTAACGCTAACCCAAACCTTAACCCTAACCCTAACAATAACCCTAACCCTAACCCGTACCCTTATCCAAACCCTAAACCTAACCCTAAACTTTACACTTACCCTAACCCTAATCCTAACCTTAATGCTAACCCTAACCTAATGCTAACCCTTACCCTAACCCTAACCCTAATCCTTACCCTAACCCTAACACTAACCCTAATCCTTACCCTTTCCCTAACCCTAACCCTAACCCTAACCCTACCGTAACCCTAAACCTAAACCTAACCCTAACTCTAAACCTAACCCTACCCCTAACCCTAACCCTTACCCTTACCCTAACTCTAACCCTAACCCTAACCCTAACCCTTACCCTTACCCTAACCCTAACCCTAAACCTAACCCTAACTCTAAACCTAACCCTAAACCTAACCCTAACCCTTATCCTTACCCTAACCCTAACCCTAACCCTAACCCTTACCCTAAACCTAAAACTAACCCTACCCCTAACACTTAGCGTTACCTTAACCCTAACCCTAAACCTAACCCTAACCCCAACCCTAAACCTAACCCTAACTCTAACCCTAACCCTAACCCCGAACCCTAACTCTAACCCTTACCCTTACCCTTACCCTTACCATAACCCTAAACCTAACCCTAACCATAACACTAAACCTAACCCTAAACCTTACCTTTACTCTAACCCTAACCCTAACCCTTACCCTAACCCTAAACCTTACCCTTACACTAACCCTAACCCTAACCCTAACCCCTAACCCTAACCCTAACCCTAACCCTAACAATCACCTTACCCTAACGCTAACCCAAACCTTAACCCTAACCCTAACAATAACCCTAACCCTAACCCGTACCCTTATCCAAACCCTAAACCTAACCCTAAACTTTACACTTACCCTAACCGTAATCCTAACCTTAATGCTAACCCTAACCCTAACGCTAACCCTTACCCTAACCCTAACCCTAATCCTTACCCTAACCCTAACACTAACCCTAACCCTTACCCTTTCCCTAACCCTAACCCTAACCCTAACCCTACCATAACCCTAAACCTAAACCTACCTTTAAGCCTAACCCTACACCTAACCCTAACCCTTACCCTTACCCTAACTCTAAACCTAACCCTAACCCTAACCCTAACCCTTACCCTTACCCTAACCCTAACCCTAAACCTAACCCTAACTCTAAACCTAACCCTAAACCTAACCCTAACCCTTATCCTTACCCTAACCCTAACCCTAACCCTAACCCTTACCCTAACCCTAAAACTAACCCTACCCCTAACCCTTAGCGTTACCTTAACCCTAACCCTAACCCTAACCCTAACCCCAACCCTAAACCTAACCCTAACTCTAACCCTAACCCTAACCCTAACCCTACCCCGAACCCTAACTCTAACCCTTACCCTTACCCTTACCCTTACCCTTACCATAACCCTAAACCTAACCCTAACTCTAAAGCTAACCCTAACCCTAACCCTTAGCCTTACCCTAACCCTAACCCTAACCCTATCCCCTAACCCTAACCCTAACCCTTACCCTAACCCTAACCTTAACCCTTACCCTAACCCTAACACTAACCCTTACCCATACCCTAACCCTATACCTAACACTAACCCTAACCCTATTCCCTAATCCTAACCCTAACCCTAACCCTAAACCTAACCCTTACCCTAACCCTAACAGTAACCTTAATGTTAACGCTAAACCTAAGCCTAACCCTTACCTTAACCCTAACCCTAACCCTAATCCTTACCCTAAAACTAACCCTGAGCCTAACCCTAAAACTAACCCTTACCATACCCTAACCCTAACCCTAAACTTACTGCTAAACCTAACCCTCACCCTAACACTAACGCTTACACTTACCCTAACCCTTACTCTTCACTAACCCTATCCCTAACCCTAACCCTAACCTTAACCCTAACCCTAACCCTAACCCTTACCCTTACACGTACAGTTACCCTAAACCTAACCCTAGACCTAACCCTAACGCTAACCATAACTCTAACCCTCACCCTTACCCTTACCCTAACCCTAACCCTAAAGCTAAGCCTAAACCTAACCCTAACCCCTAACCCTAACCCTAACCCTAAACCTTACCCTTACCCTAACCCTAACCCTAACCCTAACCTAACACTTTCCCTAACCCTATCCATAACCCTAAACGTAACCCTAACCCTAACCCTAACCCTTACCCTTACCCTAACCCTAACCCTAACCCTAACCCTAACACTTCCCCTTACCCTGACCCTAACACTAACCCTTACACTAACCCTAACCCTAACCCTAACCCAAACCCTTAACCCGAACCCTAACCCTAACCTTAACCCTAACTCTAACCCTGACCCTAACCCTAACCCTAACCCTAACCCTAAACCCTAACCTAACCCTAACCCTAACCCTAACTCTACCCTCACCCTTACCCTTAACCTTACCCTAACCCTAACCCTAACCAAACCCTTACAATAACCCTAACCCTAACCCTTACCATAACCCTAACCGTAACACTAAACACTAACCCTAAAGCTCACCTTAACCTAAACGTAAACATAACCCTTACCCTAACCCTAACCTTAAACCTTACCCTTACCCTAACCCTAACCTTAACCCTAACCCTAAACCTAACTCTAACCCTTACCCTTACCCTAACCCTAAACCTAAACCTAAGTCTAACCCCTAACCTAACCCTAACCCTAACCCTAAACCTTAAACTAACCCTAAACCTAAACCTAACCCCTAACCCTAAGCCTTTCCCTAACCCTAACCCTAAACCTAATCCTAACGCTAACCCTTACCCTTACCCTAACCCTAACAGTAACCTTAATGTTAACCCTAACCCTAACCCTTACTCTAACCCTAAACCTAACCCCTAACCTAACCCCAACCCTAACCCTAAACCTTACCGTAACCCTAAACCTAACCCTAACCCTAACCCTAACCCGTTACCCTTACCCTAAACCTCAACCTAACCCTAAGCCTAACATTTACCGTTACCCTAACCCTAACCCTAACCCTAACCCTAAACCTTACCCTAACCTCACCCTAACTCTAAACCTAACCCTAACCCTAACCCTTACCCTAACCCTGACCCTAACCCTTAACCTAACCCTTACCATAAACCTAACGCTAACCCTAACCCTAAACCTTACACTAACCCTTACCCTAACCATAACCCTAACCCTAACCCTAACCAGAACCCTAAACAATAACCCTAACCCTAAGCCTTACCCATACCCTAAACCTAACCCTAACTTTAACCCATACCCGAACCCTAACACTAACCCTTACCCTTACCCTAAACCTATACCTAACCCTAACACTAACACTATCCGCTAAACCTAACCCTAACAGTAACCCTAAACCTAATCCTTACCCTTACCCTAACACTAACCCTAACCTTAATGCAAACCCTAACCCTCACCCTAACCCTAAACCTTACCCGAAAACTAACCCCAACCCTAACCCTAAACCTAACACTTACCCTTACCCTAACCATAATCCTAAACTTAAAGCTAACCCTAACCCTCACCCTAAACCTAAACCTTACCCTTTCCCTAACCCTAACCCTAACCCTAATCTTAACCCTAACCCTAACCCTAACATTAACTCGTACCCTTACCCTAACCCTAACCTAAACCTAACTCTAACCCTAACCCTAACCCTTACACTTACCCTTACCCTAACCCGAACCCTAACCCTAAACCTAACCCTAAATCTAACCCTAACCCCTAACCCTAACCCTAACCCTAAACCTTAACCTTACCCTAACCCTAACCCTAACCCTAACCCTAACACTTTCCCTATCCCTAACCCTAATCCTAAACCTAATCCTAACCATAACACTTCCCCTTACCCTAACCCTAACCCTAATCCTTACCCTAACCCTAACCCTAAACCTAACCCTAACCCCTAACCCTAACCCTAACCCTAACTCTAACCCTAACACTAACCCTAACCTTTATCCAAACTCTAACCCTAACCCTAATTCTAACTCTAAACCTGACCCTAACGCTAATCCTAACCCTAACCCTAACCCCTAACCTAACCCTAACCCTAACCCTAACTCTGCCCTCACCCCTACCCTTACAATAACCCTAACCCTAACCCTTACCCTAAACCTAACCCTAACCCTAAACACTAACCCTAACACTATCCCTAACGCTCACCTTAACGTAACCCTAAACATAACAGTTACCATAACGCTAATCCTAACCCTAAACCTTACCCTTACCCTAACCCTAACCCTAACCTTAAACCCTACCCTAAACCTAACCCTAACCCTTACCCTTACCCTAACCCTAACCCTAACCCTAAACCTAAGCCTAACCCCTAACGTAACCCTAATCCTAAACCTAAATCTTACCCTAACCCTAACCCTAACACCTAAACCTAAACCTAACCCTAACCCTAACCCTTGCACTTACCCTAACCCTAACCCCAAACCTAACCCTAACACTAACCCTTTCCTTACCCTAACCATAAACCTAAACTTAAAGCTAACCCTAACCCTCACCCTAAACCTAAACCTTACCCTTTCCCTAACCCTAACCCTAACCCTAATCTTAACCCTAACCCTAACCCTAACATTAACTCGTACCCTTACCCTAACCCTAACCTAAACCTAACTCTAACCCTAACCCTAACCCTCACACTTACCCTTACCCTAACCCTAACCCTAACCCTAACCCTAAACCTTAACCTTACCCTAACCCTAACCCTAACACTTTCCCTATCCCTAACCCTAATCCTAAACCTAACCCTAACCATAACACTTCCCCTTACCCTAACCCTAACCCTTATCCTTACCCTAACCCTAACCCTAAACCTAACCCTAACCCCTAACCCTAACCCTAACCCTAACTCTAACCCTAACACTAACCCTAACCTTTATCCAAACTCTAACCCTAACCCTAATTCTAACTCTAAACCTGACCCTAACGCTAATCCTAACCCTAACACTAACCCCTAACCTAACCCTAACCCTAACCCTAACTCTGCCCTCACCCTTACCCTTACAATAACCCTAACCCTAACCCTTACCCTAAACCTAACCCTAACCCTAAACACTAACCCTAACACTATCCCTAACGCTCACCTTAACGTAACCCTAAACATAACAGTTACCATAACGCTAATCCTAACCCTAAACCTTACCCTTACCCTAACCCTAACCCTAACCTTAAACCCTACCCTAAACCTAACCCTAACCCTTACCCTTACCCTAACCCTAACCCTAACCCTAAACCTAAGCCTAACCCCTAACGTAACCCTAATCCTAAACCTAAATCTTACCCTAACCCTAACCCTAACCCTAACACCTAAACCTAAACCTAACCCTAACCCTAACCCTTGCACTTACCCTAACCCTAACCCCAAACCTAACCCTAACACTAACCCTTTCCTTACCCTAACCCTAACATTAACCCTTACCGTAACCCTAACCCTAACCCTAACCCTAACACTAACCCTAAGCCTAATCCTAACCCTAACCCTTACCCTTACCCTATCCCTAACCCTAACCTTAATGCTAACCCTAAACCTAACCCTATCCCTAACCCTAAACCTAAACCCTAACCTAACCTTAATCCTAACCCTAAACCTTACCCTAACACTAACCCTAACCCTAATTCCTAAACCTAAACCTAACCCTAATCCTTACCCTTACACTAACACTAACCCTTACCCTTAAGTGTAACCCTAACCCTAACCCTTACCCTTACCAAAACTCTAACCCTAAACTGAACCCTAACCCTAACAGTAACCCTAACCCTAACCTTTACGCTAACCCTAACCCTAACCCTAACTCTAACCCTTACACTAACCCTCACCCTAAACCTAACCCTAACCATAACCCTAACCCTAACCCTTACACTAACCCGAACCCGAACCCTTACCCTAACCCTAACCCAAAACCTAAGCCTAACCCTAACCCTAAGCCTTACCCGAACCCTAACCCTAACCCTTACAATTACCGTAACCCTAAGCCTAACCCTAACCCTAAGCCTAACCGTTATCCTTACCCTAACCCTAACCCTAACGTTAATGCTAACTCTAACCCTAACCCTAACCCTTACCCTAACCCTAACCCTAACCCTAACCCTAACACTAACCCTAAGCCTAATCCTTACCCAAACCCAAACCCTAACGCTAACCCTAACCATTGCCTTTTCCCTAACACTAACCCTAACCCTAAACCTAACACTTACCCTTACCCTAACCCTAACCCTTACCCTAAACCTAACCTTCCCTAACCCTAACCCTAACCCCTAACCCTAAACCTAACCCTAAACCTTACCCTTACCCTAACCCTAACACTAACCCTAAGCCCTAACCCTAACCCTAACCCTAAACCTTACCCTTACCCTAACCCTAACTCTAACTCTAACCCTAACCCTAACTCTAACCCTTACCCTTATCCTAACCCTAACTCTAACTCTAACCCTAACCCTAACCCTAACCCTAACCCTAACCCTTAACATAACCCTAACCCTTACCCTTATCCTAAACCTAATACCAACATTAACCCTAACCCTAACACTTACCCTTACCCTAAAACTAACCCTAACCCTGACCCTAATCCTAACCTTCCCTAACCCTAACCCTAACCCTAACCCCTAACCCTAACCCTAACCCTAAACCTTACACTTACCCTTACCCTAACCCTAACCCTAACCCTAACCCTTACACTAACCCTAACCCTAAACCTAACACTAAACCTATCCGTTACCCTAACCCTAACCCTAACCCTAATTCTAACTCTAAACCTGACCCAAACCCTAATCCTAACCCTAAACCTACCCCCTAACCTAACCCTAACCCTAACCCTAACTCTGCCCTCACCCTTACCCTTAAAATAACCCTAACCCTAACCCTTACCCTAACCCTAAACCTAACCCTAAACACTAACCCTAACACTATCCCTAACGCTCACCTTAACGTAACCCTAAACATAACACTTACCCTAACCCTAATCCTAACCCTAAACATTACCCTTACCCTAACCCTAACCTTAACCTTAAACCCTACCCTAAACCTAACCCTAACCCTTACCCTTACCCTAACCCTAACACTAAACCTAAGCCTAACCCCTAACCTAACCCTAACCGAAAACCTAAATCTTACCCTAACCCTAACCCTAACCCTAACACCTAAACCTAAACCTAACCCTAACCCTAACCCTTGCACTTACCCTAACCCTAACCCCAAACCTAACCCTAACACTAACCCTTTCCTTACCCTAACACTAACCCTAACATTAACCCTTACCGTAACCCTAACCCTAACCCTAAGCCTTACCCTAACCCAACACTAACCCTAATCCTAACCCTAACCCTTACCCTTACCCTATCCCTAACCCTAACCTTAATGCTAACCCTAAACCTAACCCTATCCCTAACCCTAAACCTAAACCCTAACCTAACCTTAATCCTAACCCTAAACCTTACCCTAACACTAACCCTAACCCTAATTCCTAACCCTAAACCTAACCCTAATCCTTACCCTTACACTAACACTAACCCTTACCCTTAACCCTAAACTTAACACTAACCCTTACCCTTACCCTAACCCTAACCCTAAACTTAACCCTAACCCTAACACTAACCCTAACCCTAACCTTTACGCTAACCCTAACCCTAACCCTAACCCTTACCCTTACACTAACCCTCACCCTAAACCTAACCCTAACCCTAATCCTAACCCTAACCCTTACACTAACCCGAACCTGAAACTTACCCTAACCCTAACCCAAAACCTAACCCTAAACCTAACCCAAAGCCTTACCCGAACCCTAACCCTAACCCTTACAATTACCCTAACCCTAAGCCTAACCCTAACCCTAACCCTAACCGTTATCCTTACCCTAACCCTAACCCTAACCTTAATGCTATCTCTAACCCTAACCATAACCCTTACCCTAACCCTAACCCTAACCCTAACACTAACCCTAAGCCTAATCCTTACCCAAACCCAAACCCTAACGCTAACCCTAACCATTGCCTTTTCCCTAACACTAACCCTAACCCTAAACCTAACACTTACCCTTACCCTAACCCTAACCCTTACCCTAAACCTAACCTTCCCTAACCCTAACCCTAACCCCTAACCCTAAACCTAACCCTAAACCTTACCCTTACCCTAACCCTAACACTAACCCTAAGCCCTAACCCTAACCCTAACCCTAAACCTTACCCTTACCCTAACCCTAACTCTAACTCTAACCCTAACCCTAACTCTAACCCTTACCCTTATCCTAACCCTAACTCTAACTCTAACCCTAACCCTAACCCTAACCCTAACCCTAACCCTTAACATAACCCTAACCCTTACCCTTATCCTAAACCTAATACCAACATTAACCCTAACCCTAACACTTACCCTTACCCTAAAACTAACCCTAACCCTGACCCTAATCCTAACCTTCCCTAACCCTAACCCTAACCCTAACCCCTAACCCTAACCTTAACCCTAAACCTTACACTTACCCTTACCCTAACCCTAACCCTAACCCTAACCCTTACACTAACCCTAACCCTAAACCTAACACTAAACCTATCCGTTACCCTAACCCTAACCCTAACCCTAATTCTAACTCTAAACCTGACCCAAACCCTAATCCTAACCCTAAACCTACCCCCTAACCTAACCCTAACCCTAACCCTAACTCTGCCCTCACCCTTACCCTTAAAATAACCCTAACCCTAACCCTTACCCTAACCCTAAACCTAACCCTAAACACTAACCCTAACACTATCCCTAACGCTCACCTTAACGTAACCCTAAACATAACACTTACCCTAACCCTAATCCTAACCCTAAACATTACCCTTACCCTAACCCTAACCTTAACCTTAAACCCTACCCTAAACCTAACCCTAACCCTTACCCTTACCCTAACCCTAACACTAAACCTAAGCCTAACCCCTAACCTAACCCTAACCGAAAACCTAAATCTTACCCTAACCCTAACCCTAACCCTAACACCTAAACCTAAACCTAACCCTAACCCTAACCCTTGCACTTACCCTAACCCTAACCCCAAACCTAACCCTAACACTAACCCTTTCCTTACCCTAACACTAACCCTAACATTAACCCTTACCGTAACCCTAACATTAACCCTAAGCCTTACCCTAACCCAACCCTAACCCTAATCCTAACCCTAACCCTTACCCTTACCCTATCCCTAACCCTAACCTTAATGCTAACACTAAACCTAACCCTATCCCTAACCCTAAACCTAAACCCTAACCTAACCTTAATCCTAACCCTAAACCTTACCCTAACACTAACCCTAACCCTAATTCCTAACCCTAAACCTAACCCTAATCCTTACCCTTACACTAACACTAACCCTTACCCTTAACCCTAAACTTAACACTAACCCTTACCCTTACCCTAACCCTAACCCTAAACTTAACCCTAACCCTAACACTAACCCTAACCCTAACCTTTACGCTAACCCTAACCCTAACCCTTACCCTTACACTAACCCTCACCCTAAACCTAACCCTAACCCTAATCCTAACCCTAACCCTTACACTAACCCGAACCTGAAACTTACCCTAACCCTAACCCAAAACCTAACCCTAAACCTAACCCAAAGCCTTACCCGAACCCTAACCCTAACCCTTACAATTACCCTAACCCTAAGCCTAACCCTAACCCTAACCCTAACCGTTATCCTTACCCTAACCCTAACCCTAACCTTAATGCTATCTCTAACCCTAACCATAACCCTTACCCTAACCCTAACCCTAACCCTAACAAAAACCCTAAGCCTAATCCTTACCCTAACCCAAACCCTAACGCTAACCCTAACCGTTACCTTTTCCCTAACAATAACCCTAACCCTAAACCTAACACTTACCCTTACCCTAACCCTAACCCTTACCCTAAACCTAACCTTCCCTAACCCTAACCCTAACCCCTAACCCTAAACCTAACCCTAAACCTTACCCTTACCCTAACCCTAACACTAACCCAAACCCCTAACCCTAACCCTAACCCTAAACCTTACCCTTACCCTAACCCTAACTCTAACTCTAACCCTAACCCTAACCCTAACCCTTACCCTTACCCTAACCCTAACTCTAAATCTAACCCTAACCCTAACCCTAACCCTTAACATAACCCTAACCCTTACCCTCATCCTAACCCTAACCCTAACATTAACCCTAACCCTAACACTTACCCTTATCCTAAACCTACACCTAACCCTGACCCTAATCCTAACCTTCCCTAACCCTAACCCTAACCCTAACCCCTAACCCTAACCCTAACCCTAAACCTTACACTTACCCTTACCCTAACCCTAACCCTAACCCTAACCCTAATTTAACCCTAACACTAACCATAAGACTAAGCCTAACCCTTACACTAACCCTAACCCTAAACCTAACCCTTACCCTAAACTTAATGCTAACCCTAACCCTAACCCTAAACCTTACCCTTACCCTAACCCTAACCATAAACCCAATCCTTACCCTAACCCTAACTCTAAACCTAACCCTAACCCTTACCCTTACCCTAACCCTAACCCTAAACCTAACCCTAACCCTAACTCTAACCTCTAACCCTAAACCTAACCCTTACTCTAACCCTAACCCTTATCCCAACCTAACCCTAACCCTTACCCTAACCCTAACCCTAATTCCAACCCTGACCGCTAACCCTAACACTAACCATCACCCTAACCCTAAACGTAACCCTAACTCTAAACCTAACCCTAACCCTAACCCTAAACCTAACCCTAACCCTTAACCTTACCCTAACCCTAACCCTAACCCTCATCCCTACCCTAACCCTAACTCTAAACCTAACTTTAATCCTAAGGATACCCCTAACCCTAACCCTTACCCTTACCCTAACTCTAAACCTAACCCTAACCCTAACCCTTACCCTTACCCAAACCCTAACCCTAACCCTTACCTTTACCCTAACCCTAAACCTAACCCTTACCCTTACCATTTCCCTAACCCTAACCCTAACCCTAACCCCTAAACCTAAACCTAACCTTAACCCTTACCCTTACCCTATCCCCTAACCCTAACCCTAACCCTAACCCTAAACCTAAACCTTATCCTTACCCTAACCCTAACCCTAAACTTAATGCTAACACTAACCCAAACCCTAAACTTACACTAACCCTAACACAAACCCTAATCCGTACCCTAAAACTAACCCTAACCCTAACCCTAAACCTAACCCCTACCCTTACCGTAACCCTAACCCTAAACTTAATGCTAACCCTAACACTCACCTTAACCCCAACCCTTACGCTTACCCTAACCCTTACACTTTCCCTAACCCTAACCCTAACCCTAACATTAACTCTAACCCTAACCCTAACCCGTACCCTTACCCTAATCCTAACCCTAACCCTAAACCTAACCCTAAACCTAACCCTAACCCCTAACTCTAACGCTAACCCTAAACCTTACCCTTACCCTAAAGCTATCCCTAACCCTAAACCTAACACTTTCCCTAACCCTAACCGTAACCCTAAACATGACCCTAACCATAACCTTAACCCTAACACTTACCCTAACCCTAACCCTAAACCTAACCCTAACACTTCCCCTTACCCTAACCCTAACCCTAACCCTTACCCTAACACTAACCCTAACCCTAAACCCTAACCCTAACTCTAACCCAACCCTTCCCCTTACCCTAACCCTAACACTAACTCTAACCCTAACCCTAACCCTAACCGTAACCCTTACCCTAACCCTAACTCTAACCCTGGCCCTAAACCTAAACCTAACCCTAACCTCAACCCCTAACCTAACCCTAACCCTAACCCTAACTCTGTCCTCACCCTTACCCTTACCCTAACCCTAATCCAAACACTTACAATAACCCTAACCCTAACCCTTACCCTAACCCTAACCCTAACCCTAAAGACTAAACCTACCACCAACCCTAACGCTCACCTTAAACTAACACTAAACATAACCCTTACCCTAACCCTAACCCTAACCCTAAACCTTACCCTAACCCTAACCCTATCCTTAACCCCAACCCTAAACCTCACCCTAACCTTTACCCTAACCCTAACCCTAAACCTAAGCCTAACCCCTAACCTAACCCTAACCCTAACCCTAATCCTTACACTAACTCTAAATGTAACCATAACCCCTAACCCTAAACCTAACCCTAACCCTAACCCTTACACTTACCCTAAACCTAACCCAAAACCTAACCCTAACACTAACCCTTACCCTTACCCTAACCCTAACCCTAACATTAACCCTTATCCTAACTCTAACCAGAAACCTTAGCCTTACTCTAACACTTATCCTTACCCTAAACCTAACCCTAACCCTAACCGTAAACCTAAGCCTAACCTTAATGCCAGCCCTAACCCTAACCCTGAACCTAACGCTTAACCTAACCCCAAACCTAACCCTAACCCTAACCCTTACCCTAAAACTAACCCTAACCCTAACCCTTACACTTTCCCTAACCCTAACCCTAACCCTAACCTTAACCCTAACCCTAACCATAACCCGTATCCTTATCCTAACCCTAACCCTAACCCTAACCCTTACCCTAACCCTAACCCTAACCCTAACCGCCAACCTAACCCTAATCGTAACCCTTCCTCTTACCCTAACCCTCACACTAACTCTAACCCTAACCCTAACCCTAACCGTAACCCTTACCCTAACCCTAACCCTAACTCTAACCCTGACCCTAAACCTAATCCTAACCCTAAACTCAACCCCTAACCTAACGCTAACCCTAACCCTAACTCTGTCCTCACCCTTACCCTTACCCTAACCCTAACCCAAACACTTACAATAATCCTAACCCTAACCCTTACCCTAACCCTAACCCTAACCCTAAAGACTAACCCTACCACTAAACCTAACGCTCACCTTAAACTAACCCTAAACATAACCCTTACGCTAACCCTAACCCTAACCCTAAACCTTACCCTTACCCTAACCCTAACCCTAACCTTAACCCCATCCCTAAACCTAACCCTAACTTTTACTCTAACCTTAACCGTAAACCTAAGCCTAACCCCTAACCTACCCCTAACCCTAACCCTTACTCTTACCCTAACCCTAACACCAAACCTAACCCTTACCCTAACCCTAAACTTTACCCTTAACCTAAACCTAACCCTAACACTTACCCTAACCCTAACCCTAACCCTAATACCTAATCCTAACCCTAACCCTAAACCTTAACCTTACCATAACCCTAAACCTAACCCTTACGCTAACCCTAACCCTAATCCTAACCCTGACCCTAACCCTAACCCTTACCCTAACCTTAACCCTAACCCTTAACCTAATCCTAACCCTAACCCGAACGCTAACCCCTAACCCTAACCTAACCCTCACCCTAACCCTAACCCTAAACCTAACCCTTATCCTTACAATAACCCAAACCCTAAACCTAAACTTACCCTTACTCTAAACCTAACCCTATACCTTACCATTAACCTAAACCTAACCCTAAACCTAACTGTAACCCTTACCCTTTCCCTAACCCTAACCCGAACCCTAACCTTAACCCTAACCCTAAACCTAACCCTTACACTTACCCTGCCCCTAACCCTAACCCTAACCCCTAACCCTAAACCTAACCCTAACCCTTACCCTTACCCTAACCCTAATCCTAACCCTAAATCTAACCCCTAACCCTAGACCTAACCCCAACCCTAACCCAACCCTTACACCTACCCTGACCCTAACCCTAACAATAACCCTAACCCCTAAACCTAACCCTAAACCTAACCCTTACCCTTACCCTACCTCTAACCCTAACCCTACCTCTAACCCCTAACCCTAACCTTAACCCTTACCCTAACTCTAAATCTAAGCCTAAACCTAACCCTAAAATTAACCCTAACAGTAACCCTAAACCTAAAACTTTCCCTTCCCTTAAGCCTCACCCTAACCCTAACCCTAACCCTAACCCTATCCCCTATCCCTTATTCTAACCCTAACCCTAATACTTAACCTCATCCTAACCCTAACCCTAACCCTAACCCTAAAACTAACACTAACCCTAACACTAAACCTTAAACTTAACCTAACCCTAACCCTAAGACTTACCCTTACCCTAACCACTAATCCTAACCCTAACCCTAACCTTAACCCTTACACTTACCCTAACCCTAACCCCAAACATAAACCTAAACCTAAACCGTACCCTCACCCTAACCCTAACCCTAACATTAACCATAACCTAACCCAAACCCTTACCCTAAGCCTTACCCTAATCCTAAACCTAACCCTTATCCTAATCCTAACCCTTATCCTTAACTAACCCCAACCCTAACCTTAATGCTAACCCTAACCCTAACCCTAACCCAAACCTAACCCCTAACCTAACCCTAACCCTAAACCTTACCCTAACCCTAACCCTAATCCTAACTCCTAAGCCTAAACCTAATCCTAAACCTTACCCTTACACTAACACTAACCCTAACCCTTAACTCTAAACCTGACCCTAACCCTTCCCCTTACCCTAACCGTAACCCTAAACTTAACCCTAACCCTAACACTAACCCTAACCCTAAGCCTTGCGCTAACCCTAACCCTAACCCTAAACCTTACCTTTACCCTAACCCTAACCCTAAACCTAACCCTAACCCTTATCCTAACACTAAAGCTAACCCTAAACCTAACCCTAACCCTAAGCATAACCCTAACCCTAACCCTAACCCTACACCTAACCCTAACCCTAACCCTAACCCTAACCCTAACCCTACCCTAACCCTAACCCTAAACCTAACCCTAACCCTTATCCTAACCCTAAACCTAACCCTAACCCTAACCCTAACCTAACCCTTACCCTTACCCTAACCTTAAACCTAACCCTTACCCTAACCCTAACACTAACCCTAACCCCCAACCCTAACCTTAACCCTAAACCTAACCCTTACTGAAAACCTAACCCTAACCCTAAACCCAACCCTAACCCTAACTCTAACCCTTACCCTTACCCTAACCCTAACCCCAAACATACCTCTACCCTAACCCTAACCCTAACCCTAACACTAACCCTAAGCCTAATCCTTTCCCTAACCCAAACCCTAACGCTAACCCTAACCGTTATCTTTTCCCGAACACTAACCCTAACCCTAAACCTAACACTTACCCTTACCCTGACCCCTAACCCTAAACCTAACCCTAAACCTTACCCTTACCCTAACCTTAACATTAACCCTAACCATAACCATCACCCTAACCCTAATCGTAACCCTTACACTTACCCTGCCCCTAACCCTAACCCTAACCCTAACCCCTAACCCTAAACCTAACCCTAACCCTTACCCTTATTCTAACCATGACCCTAACCCTAACTCTAACCCCTAACCCTAGACCTAACACTAACCCTAACCCTAACCCTTACCCTAACCCAAACCCTAAACCTAACCCTAACCCCTATCCCTTAACCTAACCCTAAACCTAACACTTAACCTTATCCTAACCCTAACCCTAACCCTAAACCTACCTTAACCCTAACCCTAACACTTACCCTAAACCTAACACTAACCTTAACCCTAAGCCTTACCCTAACACTAACGCTAACCCTAACCCTAAACCTAACCCTAACCCTAACCCTAACCCTTACCCTTACCCTAACCCTAACCCCAAACCTAAACCTAACCCTAACCCTAAACCTTACCCTAAACCTACCCCTAACCCTAAACCTAACCCTTACTCTTACCCTAACCCTAACCCCAAACCTAACCCTTACCCTAACCCTTAAACTTACCCTTACCCTAAACCTAACCCTGTACCTTACCCTTAACCTAAACCTAACCCTAACCCTAACTCTAACCCTTACACTTTCCCTAACCCTAACACTAACCCTAACCTTAACCCTAACTCTAACCCTAACCCTTACACTTACCCTACCCCTAACCCTAACCATAACCCTAAACCGTAACCCTAACCCTAACCCTAACCCTTACCCTTACCCTAACCCTAACCCTAACTCTAACCCCTAACCCTAGCCGTAACCCTAACCCTATCCCTAACCCTTACCCTAACCCTAACCCTAACCCAAACCCTAACACCTATCCCTTAACCTAAACCTAACCCTAACACTTAACCTTATCCTAACCCTAAACCGTAATCCTAACCCTAACACTAACCCTAACCCTTACATTTACCCTAACCCTAACCCCAAACCTAACACTAACCCTAAACCTTATTCTTACCCTAACGCTAATCCTAACATTAAACTTTACCCTAACCCTAACCCTAAGCCTAAGCCTTACCTTAACCCTAAACCTAACCCTAATCCTAACCCTAACCCTTATCCTTAAATAACCCTAACCCTAACCTTAATGCTAACCCTAACCGTTACCCTAACCCTAACCCTAACCCTAACTCTGTCCCTAAACCTAACCCTACCTCTAACCCTAAAACTAACCCTAACGCTTACCCTAAGCCTAACCTTAACATTTACCCTAACGCTAACCCTAACATGAACCCTTACCCCTAACCCTAAACCTAACCCTTACCCTTACTCTAACGCTAACCGTAATCTTAACCCCAACCCTAAACCTAACCCTAACACTTACCCTTACCCTAACCCTAACCCTAACCGTTATCCTAACCCTAACCCTAACCATAAACCTTCCCCTTCCCCTTACCCTAACCCTAAACCTAACCCTAACCCTAAACCTAAATCTAACCCTTACCCTTATCCTAACCCTATCCCCAAATCTAAACATAACCCTAACCCTAACCCTTACCCTAAACCTAACCCTAACATTAACCCTAAACCTTACTCTTACCCTAACCCTAACCCCAACCCCAAACCTAACCCTAACCTAACCGTAAACCTTACCCTTACCCTAAACCTAACCCTAACCCTTATCCTAACCCTAACCCTAACCCTAACCCCTAACACTAACTGTAACCCTAAACCTTACTCTTACCCTAATCCTAACCCTAAACCTAACCCTAACCCTAACCCTAACCCTTACCCTAACCCTAACGCTAACCTTAACCCCAACCTTGAACCTAAACCTAACCCAAACGCTTACCCTTACCTGACCCTTTCCCTAACCCTAACCCTAATCTTAACTCTAACCCTAACTCTAAACCTAAACTTTACACTTACCCTAACCCTAACCGTAAACCTAACCATAACCATAACCCTAACCCTTACCCTTACCCTAAACCTAACCCTAACCCTTACCCTAACACTAACACTAACCCTAACCCCTAACCCTAACCCTAACCCTAACCCTAACCCTAACTCTTACCCTAACCCT
>JANJXV010000819.1:237500-240000 GCA_024803745.1 Megascapheus bottae | reverse complement strand
TAACCCTAACTCTAAACCTAAACCTAAGCCTAAACCTAACCCCTAACCCTAACCCTAACCCTTACCCTTACACTTACCCTAACCCTAAACCTAACCCTAACTCTAAAGCTAACCCTATCCCAAACCCTAACCCTTACCCTTACCCTAACTCTAACCCTAACCCCTAACCCTAACCCTAACCCTAACCCTTACCCTTACCCTAACCTTAACCCTACCCTTAACCCTTACCCTAACCCTAACACTAACACTTACCCATACCCTCACCCTATACCTAACACTAACCCTAACCCTCTCCCCTAATCCTAACCCTAACCCTAACCCTAAACCTAACCCTTACCCTAACCCTAACAGTAACCTTAATGTTAACGCTAATCCTAAGCCTAAACCTTACCCTAAAACTAACCCTAACCCTAATCCTTACCCTAAAACTAACCCTAAGCCTAACCCTAACCCTCACCCTTACCCTTACCCTAACCCTAACCCTAACCCCAATCCTTACCCTAACCCTAACCCTTACCCTAACCCTTATCCTTTCCCTAACCCTAACCCTAACACTAACACTAAATTAAACCTTAACAATAACCCTAAATCTTACCCGAACCCTAACCCTAACCCTAACACTTTCACTAACCCTAACTGTAACCCTAAACCTAAAAATAACCCTAACCCTAACCCTTACCCTTACCCTAACCCTAACCCTAACCCTAACCCTAAACCTTACCCTTACACTAACCCTAACCCTAACACCTAACCCTAACCCTAACCCTACCCTAACCCTTACCTTAACCTAACGCTAACCCTAACCTTAACCGTATCCCTAACAATAACACTAACCCTAACCCCTACCCTACCCCTGATGCTAACCCTAACCCTAACCCTAACCCTAACCTTTACCCTTACCCTAACCCTAACCCTAACACTTCCCCTTACCCTAACCCTAACACTAACCCTTACCCTAACCCTAACCCTAACCCTAACTCTAACCCTAACACTTCCCCTTACCCTAAACCTAACACTTAACCCAACCCTAACCCTAACCCTAACCCTTACCCTAACCCTAACCCTAACCCTAACCCTAAACCTAACCCGAACCCTAACCCTAACCCTAACCCTAACCTTAACCCTCACCCTAACCCTAACCCTAACCCTAACCCTAACCCTAACCCTAACCGTAAACCTAACCATAACCATAACCCTAACCCTTACCCTTACCCTAAACCTAACCCTAACCCTTACCCTAACACTAACACTAACCCTAACCCCTAACCCTAACCCTAACCCTAACCCTAACCCTAACTCTTACCCTAACCCTAACACTAACCTTAATCCCAACCCTAAAACTAACCCTAACCCTTACCCTAACCCTAACCCTAAGCCTAAACCTAATCCTAACCCTAACCCTAACCCTAACCCTTACCCTAACCCAAAACCTTACCCTAACCCTAATGCTAACCCTAAACCTAACACTAACCTTAACCCTAACCCTTACCCTAACACTAACGCTAACCCTAACCCTAACCCTAACCCTTACCCTTACCCTAATCCTAACCCCAAACCTAACACTAACCCTAACCCTAACCCTTACCCTAAACCTACCCCTAACACTAACTCTAACCCTTACTCTTACCCTAACCCTAACCCCAAACCTAAAACTTACCCTAACCCTAAACCTTACCCTTACCCTAAACCTAAACCTAACACTTACCCTAACCCTAACCCTAACCCTAATACCTAACCCTAACCCTAACCCTAAACCTTAACCTTACCATAACCCTAAACCTAACCCTTGAACTAACACTAACCCTAATCCTAACCCTGACCCTAACCCTATCCCTTACCCTAACCCTAACCCTAACCCTTACCCTAACCCTAACCCTAACCTGAAACCTAATCCCTAACCCTAACCGTAACCCTCACCCTAACCCTAACCCTAACCCTAACCCTTATCCTTACCCTAACCCAAACCTTAAACCTAAACTTACCCTTACCCTAAACCTAACCCTATACCTTACCCTTAACCTAAACCTAACCCTAACCCTAACTCTAACAATTACACTTTCCCTAACCCTAACCCTAACCATAACCATAAGCCTAACCCTAATCCTAACCCTTACACTTACCCTGCCCCTAACCCTAACCCTAACCCTAACCCCTAACCCTAAACCTAACCCTAACCCTTACCCTTATCCTAACCATGACCCTAACCCTAACTCTAACCCCTAACCCTAGACCTAACCCTAACCCTAACCCTAACCCTTATCATAACCCTAACCCTAACCCTAACCCTAACCCCTATCCCTTAACCAAACCCTAACCCTAACACTTAACCTTATCCTAACCCTAACCCTAACCGTAACCCTAAACCTAACTTAACCCTAACGCTAACCCTTATCCTTACCCTAACCCTAACCCTAACCCTAACGCCTAAACCTAACCCTAATCCACCCCTTACCCTTACCCTTACCCTAACCCTAACTTTAACCCTTACCCTAACCCTAAC
>JANJXV010000819.1:230000-232500 GCA_024803745.1 Megascapheus bottae | reverse complement strand
TAACCCTAACCTTTACCCTTACCCTAACCCTAACCCTAACCCTAACACTTCCCCTTACCCTAACCCTAACACTAACCCTTACCCTAACCCTAACCCTAACCCTTACCCTAACCCTAACCCTAACTCTAAACCTAAACCTAACCCTAACCCTAACCCTAACACTTCCCCTTACCCTAAACCTAACACTTAACCCAAACCCTAACCCTAACCCTAACCCTTACCCTAACCCTAACCCTAACTCTAACCCTAAACCTAACCCTAACTCTTACCCTAACCCTAACCCTAACCTTAAACCTTACCCTTACCCTAACCCTAACCATAACCTTAACCCCAACCCTAAACCTAACCCTACCCCTTACCCTTACCCTAACCCTAAGCATAAACCTAAGCCTAACCCCTAACCTAACCCTAACCCTAACCCTGAACCTTACCCTAAACCTAACCCTAACCATAACCCCTAAACCTAAACCTATCCCTAAACCTAACCCTTACACTTACACTAACCCTAACCCCAAACCTAACCCTAACACTAACCCTTACACTTACCCTAAACCTAACCCTAATATTAACCCTTACCCTAACCCTAACCCTAACCCTAAGCCTTTCCCTACCCCTAATCCTAACCCTAACCCTAACCCTTACCCTTCCCCTAACCCTAACCCTAACTCTAACCCTAAACCTAACCCTAACTATAAACCTAACCCTAACCCTTACACTAATCGGAACACGAAACAGAACCCTTACCCTTACCCTAAACCTAACCCTAACCCAAACCGTAACTCTTACCCTTACCCTAAACCTAACCGTAACCTTAATGCTAACCCTAACCCTAACCCTAACCCATACCCTAACCCTAACCCTAACCCTAATACTTACCCTAACCCTAATCCTAACCCTAAACCTAACCGTTGCCCTTTCCCTAATCCTAACCCTAATCATAACCATAACATTAACCCTAAACTTAACCCTAACCCTAACCCTTACCCTTAGCCTAACCCTAACCCTAACCCTTAACCTAACCCTAACCCAATCCCTAACACTTACCCTTACCCTAAACCTAACCAAAACCCTAACCCTTACCATAAACCTAGCCCTTACCCTAACCCTCAACCTTACCCTTTCCTTAACCCTAACCCTAATGCTAACCCTTACCCTAAACCTAACCCTAACCCTAATCCTTAACCTAACCCTATCCCTCACCCTTATCCCTAAACCTACCTCTGACACTAACCCTACCCCTAACCTTAACACTTACCTTTACACTAACGCTAAAAATAACCCTAACCCTAACCCTAACCATAACACTTATACTTACCCTAACACTAACCCTAACCCTAACCCTAAACCTAACTCTAACCCTAACCCTAACCCTTAACCTAACCCTAACCCTAACCCTAACCCCTAACCCTAACCCTAACCCTATCCCTTACCCTAAACCTAACCCTAACCCTAACCCCAACCCTAACTCTAAATCTAACCCTAACCCTAACCCTAAACCTTACCCTTTCCCTAACCCAAACCCTAACACTAACCCCTAACCCTTACCCTTACCCTAACCCTAAACCTAACCCTAACCCTAACACTAAACCTAACCCTAAACCTTACCATTATCCTAACGCTAACCCTAACCCTAACCCTTACCCTAACCCTAAAACTTACCCTTACACTAACCCTAACCCTAACCCTAACCCCTAACCCTAACCCTAACCCTAACCATTACCTTACCCTAACGATAACCCTAACCTTAACCCTAACCCTAACAATAACCCTAACCCTAACCCGTACCCTTATCCAAACCCTAACCCTAACCCTAAACTTTACCTTACCCTAACCCTAACGCTAACCCTTACCCTAACCTGAACCCTACCCCTACCCCTAACCCTTAGCGTTACCTTAACCCTAACCCTAAACCTAACCCCAACCCTAAACCTAACCCTAACTCTAACCCTAAACCTAACCCTAACCCTAACCCCTAACCCTAACCCTAACCCTTACCCTTACCCTTACCCTAACCCTAAACCTAACCCTAACTCTACAGCTTAACCCTAACCCTAACCCTAACCCTAACCCTAACCCTAATCCTAACCCTAACCCTAACCATAACCATAAGCCTAACCCTAATCCTAACCCTTACACTTACCCTGCCCCTAACCCTAACCCTAACCCTAATCCCTAACCCTAAGCCTAACCCTAACCCTTACCCTTATCCTAACCATGACCCTAACCACCCTAACTCTAACCCCTAACCCTAGACCTAACCCTAACCCTAACCCTAACCCTTATCATAACCCTAACCCTAACCTAACCCTAACCCCTATCCTTTAACCAACCCTAACCCTAACACTTAACCTTATACTAACCCTAACCCTAACCGTAACCCTAAACCTAACTTAACCCTAACGCTAACCCTTATCCTTACCCTAACCTAACCCTAACCCTAACGCCTAAACCTAACCCTAATCCTAACCCTTACCCTTACCCTTACCCTAACCCTAACCCT
>JANJXV010000819.1:187500-225000 GCA_024803745.1 Megascapheus bottae | reverse complement strand
AAGCCTAACCCCTAACCTAACCCTAACCCTAACCCTGAACCTTACCCTAAACCTAACCCTAAACATAACCCCTAAACCTAAACCTATCCCTAAACCTAACCCTTACACTTACACTAACCCTAACCCCAAACCTAACCCTAACACTAACCCTTACACTTACCCTAAACCTAACCCTAATATTAACCCTTACCCTAACCCTAACCCTAACCCTAAGCCTTTCCCTACCCCTAATCCTAACCCTAACCCTAACCCTTACCCTTCCCCTAACCCTAACCCTAACTCTAACCCTAAACCTAACCCTAACTATAAATCTAACCCTAACCTTTACACTAATCGGAACACGAAACAGAACCCTTACCCTTACCCTAAACCTAACCCTAACCCAAACCGTAACTCTTACCCTTACCCTAACCCTAACCCTAACCTTAATGCTAACCCTAACCCTAACCCTAACCCATACCCTAACCCTAACCCTAACCCTAATACTTACCCTAACCCTAATCCTAACCCTAAACCTAACCGTTGCCCTTTCCCTAATCTTAACCCTAATCATAACCATAACATTAACCCTAAACTTAACCCTAACCCTAACCCTTACCCTTAGCCTAACCATAACCCTAACCCTTAACCTAACCCTAACCCAATCCCTAACACTTTCCCTTACCCTAAACCTAACCAAAACCCTAATCCTTACCATAAACCTAGCCCTTACCCTAACCCTCAACCTTACCCTTTCCTTAACCCTAACCCTAATGCTAACCCTTACCCTAAACCTAACCCTAACCCTAATCCTTAACCTAACCCTATCCCTAACCCTTATCCCTAAACCTACCTCTGACACTAACCCTACCCCTAACCTTAACACTTACCTTTACACTAACGCTAAAAATAACCTTAACCCTAACCATATCCATAACACTTATACTTACCCTAACACTAACCCTAACCATAACCCTAAACCTAACTCTAACCCTAACCCTAACCCTTAACCTAACCCTAACCCTAACCCTTACCCTAACCCTAACCCTAACCCTAACCCTAACCCTTACCCTTACCCTAACCCTAACCCTAACCTTAACCCCAACCCTAAACCTAACCCTACCCCTTACCCTTACCCTAACCCTAACTCTAAACCTAAGCCTAACCCCTACCCTAACCCTAACCCTGAACCTTACCCTAAACCTAACACTAACCATAACCCCTAAACCTAAACCTAACCCTAAACCTAACCCTTACACTTACACTAACCCTAACCCTAAACCTAACCCTAACACTAACCCTTACACTTACCCTAACCCTAACCCTAATATTAACCCTTACACTAATCCGAACACGAAACAGAACCCTTACCCTTACCCTAACCATAACCCTAACCCTAACCGTAACTCTTACCCTTACCCTAACCCTAACCCTAACCTTAATGCTAACCCTAACCCTGACCCTAACCCATACCCTAACCCTAACCCTAACCCTAATACTTACCCTAACCCTAACCCTAACCCTAAAGATAACCGTTGCCCTTTCCCTAACCCTAACCCTAACCCTAACCATAACCTTAATGCTAACCCTACCCCTAACCCTAAACCTTACCCTAACCCTAACCCTAACCCTTAACCTAACCCTAACCCTAAACCTAACCCTAACCTAACCCTAAACCTAAGCCTAACCTTAATGCTAACTCTAACACTAACCCTGAACCTAACCCTTAACCTAACCCCAACAGTAACCCTAATCCTAACCCTAAACCTTACCCTTACACTAACACTAACCCTAACCCTTAACCCTAAACTTAACCCTAACCCTTAACTTTACACTAACCCTAACCCTTACCTTAACCATATCCCTAACCCTAACCCTATCCCTTACCCTTACCCTATCCCTAACCCTAACCCTAACTCTAACCCTAACCCTAACCCTAACCCTTACCCTAAAATTAACACTAACCCTAACCTTAACCCTAACCCTTACCCTTACCCTAACCCTAACTGTAACCCTAACCCTAAACCTAACCCTAACACTAACCCTAAACCTAACCCAAATCCTAACCCTAACCCTATCCCTAACTCTAAACCTAACGCTAAACCTAACCCTAACCATAACCCTAACCCTTACCCTTACCCTTACCCTAACCCTAACCCAAACCCTAACTCCTAACACTAACCCTAACCCTAACCCTTACGCTAACCCTAAACCTTACCCATAACCTAACCCTAACCCTAATCCTAACCCCTAACCCTAACCTTAACCCTAACCTTTACCCTTATCCTAAGCCTAACCCTAACCCTAACCCTAACACTTACCCTTACCCTAACCAAAACCGTAACCTTAACTCTAACCCTAAAACTAACCCTGCCCCTAACCCTAACCCTAACAGTTACCCTAGCGCTAACCCTAACACGAACGTTTACCCCTAACCCTAACCCTAATCCTTACCCTAAACCTAACCCTAACACTAACCCTAAACCTTACTCTTACCCTATCCCTAACCCCAACCACAAACCTAACCCTAACCTAACCTAAACCTTACCCTTACCGTAAACCTAACCCTAATCCTTATCCTAACCCTAACCCTAACCCTAAAACCTAACACTAACTGTAACCCTAAACCTTACCCTTACCCTAATCCTAATCCTAAACCTAACCCTAACCCTAAACCTAACACTTACCCTAACCCTAACCCTAACCTTAACCCCAACCCTAAACATAACCCTAACCCTAACGCTTACCCTTACCTTGACCCTAACCCTAACCCTAACCCTTACCTTAACCCTAAACCTAAACCTAAACCTAAACTTTACACTTACCCTAACCCTAACCCTAACCCTAACCCTACCCATAACCCTAACCCTAACCCTTACTCTTACCCTAACCCTAACCCCAAACCTAACCCTTACCCTAACCCTAAACCTTACCCTTACCCTAAACCTAACCCTATACCTTACCCTTAACCTAAACCTAACCCTAAACCTAACCCTAACCCTTAACCTTTCCCTAACCCTAACCCTAACCCTAACCTTAACCCTAACCCTAACCCTAACCCTTACACTTACCCTGCCCCTAACCCTAACCCTAACCCTAACCCCTAACCCTAACCCTAACCCTAACTCTAACCTCTAATCCTAACCCTCAGCCAAACACTAACCCTAACACCTATTCCTTAACCTAAACCTAACCCTAACACTTCACCTTATAATAACCCTAATCCTAACCCTAACCCTAACCCTAACCCTTACCCTTACCCTAAACCTAACCCTAACCCTAACCCTAACACTTACCTTTACCCTAACCATAACCCCTAATCCTTACCCTAACCCTAATCCTAACATTAACCATTACCCTAACCCTAACCCTAACCCTAAGCCTTACCCTAACCCTAAACCTAACCCTAATCCTAACCCTAACCCTCATCCTTAACTAACCCTAACCCTATCCTTAATGCTAACCCTAACCCTAACCCTACCGCTAAACCTAACACTTACCCTTACCCTAACCTTAACCCTAACACTAACTCTAACCCTAAACCTAACCCTACCTCTATCCCTAAACCTAACCCTAACCCTTGCCCTAACCCTAAACTTTACCCCAACCCTAAACCTAACCCTAACCCTTACACTTACCCTGACCCTTATCGCAACCCTAACTCTAACCCTAACCCTTACCCTTACCCTAACCCTAAATCTAACCCTAACCCTCACCCTAAACCTAAACCTAACTGTAACCCTAAACCTAACCCTTACCCTAAACCTAACCCTAACACTAACCCTAACCCTTACTCTTACCCTAACCCTAACCCTAACCCTAACCCTTACCCTAACCCTAAATCTAACCCTTACCATAACCCTAACCCCAAATCTAACCCTAACCCTAACCCTAACCCTTACCCTAAACCTAACCCTAACACTAACCCTAACCCTTACTCTTACCCTAACCCTAACCCTAACCCTTACCCTAACCATAATCCTTACTCCAACTTAACCCTAACCCTTACCCTAACCCTAACCGGAACCCTAACCACTAACCCTAACACTAACCCTCACCCTAACCCTAACCCTAACCCTTACCCTAACCCTAACCCTAAACCTAAACCTTAGCCTTACCCTCAACCTAACCCTAACACTTACCCTTACCCTAACCCTAACTCTAAACCTAACACTAATTCTAACCCTAACCCGAACTCTAAACCAAACCCTTACCCTAACCCTAACCCTAACCCTAACCTTAACCCTAACCCTTACCCTTACCCTAGTCCTAACCATAACCCTAACCCTAAACCTAACCCTAACACTAACACTAACCCTAACCCTTACCCTTAACGTAACCCTAATCCTAACCCTAACCCTAACACTTACCCTTACCCTAAACCTAACCCTAACCCTAAACCTAACCCTAAACCTAACCCTAACACTAAACCTAACCCTAACCCTAACCCTATCCATAACCCCAACCCTAACCCCTAACCCTAACCTTAACTCTAACCCTTACCCTTATCCTAACCCTAACCCTAACCCTAACCCTAACTCTAACCCTAAACCTAACCCTACCCCTACCCCTACCCCTAACCCTTACCCTAACGCTAACCCTAACACGAACCTTAACCCCTAACCCAAACCCTAACCCTTACCCTTACCCTTAGCCTAACCCTAACCTTAACCCCAACCCTAAACCTAACCCTAAACCTTACCCTTACTCTAACCCTAACCCTAACCTTTATCCTAATCCTAACACTAACCCTAACCCTTACCCTTACTCTAACCCTAAACGTAACCTTAACCCTAAACCTAACCCTAACTCTAACACTTATCCTTACCCTAACTCTAACCCCTAATCTAACCCTAACCCTAACTCTAACCCTTATCCTAAACCTAACCCTAACACTAACCCTAACACTTAATCTTACCCTAACCCTCACCCCAACCCCAAACCTACCCCTAACCTTACCCTAAACCTTACCCTTACCCTAAACCTAAACCTAACCCTTTTCCTAACCCTAACCCTAACCTTAACTCCTAACACTAACTGTAACCCTAAACCTTACCCTTACCCTAATCCTAACCCTAAACCTAACCCTAACCATAACCCTAACTCCTACCCTACACCTAACCCCTAACCCTAACCCTTCCCCTAACCTAACCCTAACCCTAACCCTAACTCTTACCCTTATCCTAACCCAAACCCTAACCCTAACCCTAACCCTAACCCTAATTCTTACCCTTATCCTAACCCTAACCCTAACCCTAAGCCTTACCCTTATCATAACCGTAACACTAACCCAAACACTAACACTTATCTTACCCTAACCCTAATCCTTACCCTAACCCAAACCCTAACTCTTACCCTTACCCTAACCCTAACCCTAACCCTAACCCTAACACTTACCCTAACCCTAACCCTAAACCTAAACCTAACCCTTACACTAACCCTAAACCTAACCCTAACCCTAAACCTAACCCAACCCTAACCCTAAACCTTACCCTAACCCTAAACATTACCGTAACCCTAATCCTAAACCTAAACCTAACACTAAACTTAACCCTAACCCTTACCCTAACAATAACGCTAACCCTAACCCTAACCCCAAACCTAACCCTAACCCTAACCCTAACCCTTACCCTAAACCTACCCCTAACCCTAACCCTAACCTTAACCCTTACTCTTACCGTAACTCTAACCCCAAACCTAACCCTTACCCTAACCCTAAAACTTACCCATACCCTAAACCTAACCCTAACACTTACCCTAACCCTATCCCTAACCCTAATACCTAACCCTAACCCTAACCCTAAACCTTAACCTTACCACAACCCTAAACCTAACCCTTACCCTAACCCTAACCCTAATCCTAACCCTGACCCTAACCCTAACCCTTACCCTTAACCTAACCCTTACCCTAACCTTACCCTAGCCCTAACCCTAACCGGACCCTAACCCCTAACCCTAACCCTAACCCTCATCCTAATCCTAACCCTAACCCTAACCCTTATCCTTACCCTAACCCAAACCCTAAACCTAAACTTACCCTTACCCCAAACCTAACCCTGTACCTTACCCTTAACCTAAACCTAACCCTAATCCTAACTCTAACCCTTACACTTTCCCTAACCCTAACCCTAACCCTAACCTTAACCCTAACTCTAACCCTAACCCTAACCCTAAGCCTAAGCCTAAGCCTTACCTTAACCCTAAACCTAACCCTAATCCTAACCCTAACCCTTATCCTTAAATAACCCTAACCCTAACCTTAATGCTAACCCTAACCGTTACCCTAACCCTAACCCTAACCCTAACCCTAACCCTAACTCTGTCATTAAACCTAAACCTACCTCTAACCCTAAAACTAACCCTAACCCTTACCCTAAGCCTAACATTAACATTTACCCTAACGCTAACCCTAACACGAACCCTTACCCCTAACACTAAACCTAACCCTTACCCTTACTCTAACGCTAACCGTAATCTTAACCCCAACCCTAAACCTAACCCTAACACTTACCCTTACCCTAACCCTAACCCTAACCGTTATCCTAACACTAACCCTAACCATAACCCTTCCCCTTCCCCTTACCCTAACCCTAAACCTAACCCTAACCCTAAACCTAAAACTAAATCTAACCCTTACCCTTATCCTAACCCTATCCCCAAATCTAAACATAACCCTAACCCTAACCCTTACCCTAAACCTAACCCTAACACTAACCCTAAACCTTACTCTTACCCTAACCCTATCCCCAACCCCAAACCTAACACTAACCTAACCGTAAACCTTACCCTTACCCTAAACCTAACCCTAACCCTTATCCTAACCCTAACCCTAACCCTAACGCCTAACACTAACTGTAACCCTAAACCTTACTCTTACCCTAATCCTAACCCTAAACCTAACCCTAACCCTAACCCTAACCCTTACCCTAACCCTAACGCTAACCTTAACCCCAACCCTGAACCTAAACCTAACCCAAACGCTTACCCTTACCCTGACCCTAACACTAACCCTAATCCCTAACCCTAACCCTAACCCTAACTCTTACCCTAACCCTAACACTAACCTTAATCCCAACCGTAAAACTAACCCTAACCCTTACCCTTACCATAACCCTAACCCTAAACCTAATCCTAACCCTAACCCTAACCCTAACCCTTACCCTAAACCTAAACCTTACCCTAACCCTAATCCTAACCCTAAACTTAACACTAACCTTAACCCTAACCCTTACCCTAACACTAACGCTAACCCTAACCCTAACCCTAAACCTAACCCTAACCCTACCCTAACCCTAACCCTTACCCTTACCCTAAACCTAACCCTAACCCTTTTCCTAACCCTAACCCTAACCCTAACCATAAACCTAACCCTAATCCTAACCCTTACACTTATCCTGCCCCTAACCCTAACCCTAAACCTAACTCCTAACCCTAAACCTAACCCTAACCATTACCCTTATCCTAACCCTAACCCTAACCCTAACTCTAACCCCTAACCCTAGACCTAACCCTAACCCTAACCCAAACCCTTACCCTAACCCTAACCCTAACCCCTATCCGTTAACCTAATCCTAACCCTAACACTGAACCTTATCCTAACCCTCACCCTAACCCTAACCCTAAACCTACCTTAACCCTAACGCTAACACTTACACTTACCCTAACCCTAACCCTAACCCTAATACTTACCCTTACCCTAACCCTAACCCCTAATCCTAACCCTAACACTAACCCTAACCCTTACACTTACCCTAACCGTAACCCCAAACCTAACACTAACCCTAAACCTTATCCTTACCCTAACCCTAATCCTAACATTAAACCTTACCCTAACCCTAACCCTAACCCGAAGCCTTACACTAACCCTAAACCTAACCCTAATCCTAACCCTAACCCTTATCGTTATCTAACCCTAACCCGAACCTTAATGCTAACACTAACCCTTACCCTAACCCTAACACTAACCCTCACTCTATCCCTATATCTAACCCTACCTTTAACCCTAAACCTAACCCTAACCCTTCCCCTAAGCCTAACCTTAACATTTACCCTAACGCCAACCCTAACACGAACCCTTACCCCTAACCCTAAACGTAAACCTTACTCCTACCCTAACACTAACCCTAATTTAACCCCAACCCTAAACCTAACCCTAACACTTACCCTTACCCTAACCCTAACCCTAACCCTTATCCTAACCCTTACCCTAACCCTAACCCTTCCCCTTAACCTAACCCTAAATCTAAACCTAACCCTAAACCTAAACCTAACTCTAACTATTACCCTTATCCTAACCCTATCCCCAAATCTAAACTTAACCCTAACCCTAACCCTTACGCTAAACCTAACCCTAACACTAACCCTAACCCTTACTCTTACCCTAACCCTAACCCCAACCCCAAACCTAACCCTAACCTAACCCTAAACCTTACCCTTACCCTAAACCTAACCCTAACCCTTATCCTAAACCTAACCCTAACCCTAACCCCTAACACTAACTGTAACCCTAAACCTTACCCTTACCCTACTCCTAACCCTAAACCTAACCCTAACCCTAACCCTAACCCTTACCATAACCCTAACCCTAAACTTAAACCCAACCCTAAACCTAACCCTAACTCTAACGCTTACCCTTACCCTAAACCTAACCCTAAACCTAACCGTAACCCTTACCCTTACCCTAACCCTAACCCTAACTCTTACCCTAACCCTAACCCTAACCTTAATCCCAACCCTAAACCTAATCCTAACCCTTACCCTTACCCTAACCCTAACCCTAAACCTAATCCTAACCCTAACCCTAACCCTAACCCTTACCCTAACCCTAAACCTTACCCTATCCCTAATCCTAACCCTAAACCTAACACTAACCTTAACCCTAACCCTTACCCTAACACTAACGCTCACCCTAACCCTAACCCTTACCCTAACCCTAAACCTTACCCTAACCCTAACCCTAACCCTAACCCTAAACCTAACCCTAACCCTTATCCTAACCCTAAACCTAACCCTAACCCTAACCCTAACCTAACCCTTACCCTTACCCTAACCTTTACCCTAACCCTTACCCTAACCCTAACACTAACCCTAACCCCTAACCCTAACCTTAACCCCAACCCTAACCCTTACCGTAAACCTAACCCTAACCCTAAACCCAACCCTAACCCTAACTCTAACCCTTACCCTTACCCTAACCCTAACCCCAAACATAACTCTACCCTATCCCTAACCCTAACCCTAACCTTAACCCTAACCCTAACCCTAACCATTACACTTACCCTACCCCTAACCCTAACCATAACCATAACCCGTAACCCTAAACCTAAACCTAACCCTTACCCTTACCCTAAACCTAACCCTAACCCTAACTCTAACCCCTAACCCTAGCCCTAACATTAACCCTAACCCTAACCCTTACCCTAACCCTAACCCCTATCCCTTAACCTAACCCTAACCCTAACACTTAACCTTATCCTAACCCTAACCCTAACCCTAAACCTAAACCTAACCTTAATCCTAACACTTACCCTTACCCTAACCTTAACCCCTAATCCTAACCCTAACACTAACCCTAACCCTTACACTTACCCTAACCCTAACCCCAAACCTAACACTAACCCTAAACCTTATCCTTACCCTAACGCTAATCCTAACATTCAACCTTACCCTAACCCTAACCCTAAGCCTACCCTTACCCTAACCCTAAACCTAACCCTAATCCTAACCCTAACCCTTATCCTTAACTAACCCTAACCCTAACCTTAATGCTAACCCTAACCCTTACCCTAACGCTAACACTAACCCTAACTCTGTCCCTAAACCTAACCCTACCTCTAACCCTAAACCTAACCCTAACCCTTAACCTAACCCTAACCTTAACCTTTACCCTAACGCTAACCCTAACATGAACCCTTACACCTAACCCTAAACCTAACACTTACCCTTACCCTAACGCTAATACTAATCTTAACCCCAATCCTAAACCTAACCCTAACACTTACCCTTACCCTAACCCTAACCCTAACCGTTATCCTAACCTTAACCCTAACCCTAACCCTTCCCCTTACCCTAACCCTAAACCTAACCCTAACCCTAAATCTATACCTAACTCTAACCCTTACCCTTATCCTAACCCTATCCCCAAATCTAACCTTAACCCTAACCCTAACTCTTACCCTAAACCTAACCCTAACACTAACCCTAAACCTTACTCTTACCCTAACCCTAACCCCAACTCCAAACCTAACCCTAACCTAACTGTAAACCTTACCCTTACCCTAAACCTTACCCTAACCCTAATCCTAACCCTAACCCTGACCCTAACCCCTAACACTAACTGTAACCCTAAACCATACTCTTACCCTAATCCTAACCCTAAACCTAACCCTAACCCTAACCCTAACCCTAACCCTTACCCTAACCCTAACGCTAACCTTAACCCCAACCCTAAACCTAAACCTAACCCAAACGCTTACCCTTACCGTGACCCTTACCCTAACCCTAACCCTAACCTTAACCCTAACACTAACCCTAAACCAAAACTTTACATTTACGCTAACCCTAACCGTAAACCTAACCATAACCATAACCCTAACCCTTACCCTTACCCTAAACCTAACCCTAACCCTTACCCTAACCCTAACCCTACCCCTAACCCTAACTCTTACCCTAACCCTAACTCTAACCTTAATCCCAACCCTAAAACTAACCCTAACCCTTACCCTAACCCTAACCCTAAGCCTAAACCTAATCCCAACCCTAACCCTAACCCTAACCCTTACCCTAACCCTAAACCTTACCCTAACCCTAATCCTAACCCTAAAACTAACACTAACCTTAAACCTAACCCTTACCCTAACACTAACGCTAACCCTAACCCTAACCCTAAACCTAACACTAAGCCTAACACTAACCCTAACCCTTTCCTTACCCTAATCCTAACCCTAAACCTAACACTAACCCTAACCCTAACCCTTACCCTAACCCTACCTCTAACACTAACCCTAACCCTTACTCTTACCCTAACCCTAACCCCAAACCTAAACCTTACCCTATCCCTAAACCTTACCCTTATCCTAAACCTAAACCTAACACTTACCCTAACCCTAACCCTAACCCTAATACCTAACCCTAACCCTAAACCTTAACCTTACCATAACCCTAAACCTAACCCTTACCCTAACACTAACCCTAATCCTAACCCTGACCCTAACCCTAACCCTTACCCTAACCCTAACCCTAACCCTTACCCTAACCCTAACCCTAACCCGAACCCTAATCCCTAACCCTAACCCTAACCCTCACCCTAACCCTAACCCTTATCCTTACCCTAACCCAAACCTTAAACCTAAACTTACCCTTACCCTAAACCTAACCCTATACCTTACCCTTAACCTAAACCTAACCCTAACCCTAACTCTAACCCTTACACTTTCCCTAACCCTAACCCTAACCATAACCATAAGCCTAACCCTAATCCTAACCCTTACACTTACCCTGCCCCTAACCCTCACCCTAACCCCTAACCCTAACCCCTAACCCTAAACCTAACCCTAACCCTTACCCTTATCCTAACCATGACCCTAACCCTAACTCTAACCCCTAATCCTAGACCTAACCCTAACCCTAAACCTAACCCTTACCCTAACCCTAACCCTAACCCTAACCCTAACCCCTATCCCTTAACCTAACCCTATCCCTAACACTTAACCTTATGCTAACCCTAACCCTAACCGTAACCCTAACCCTACCTTAAACCTAACGCTAACACTTACACTTACCCTAACCCTAACCCTAACCCTAACACTTACCCTTACCCTAACCTTAACCCCTAATCCTAACCCTAACACTAACCCTAACCCTTACACTTACCCTAACCCTAACACCAAGCCTAACACTAAACCTAAACCTTATTCTTACCCTAACGCTAATCCTAACATTAAACCTTACCCTAACCCTAACCCTAATCCTAAGCCTTAGCCTAACCCTAAATCTAACCCTAATCCTAACCCTAACCCTTATCGTTAACTAACCCTAACCCGAACCTTAATGCTAACCCTAACCCTAACTCTATCCCTAAATCTAACCCTACCTTTAACCCTAAACCTAACCCTAACCCTTACCCTAAGCCTAACCTTAACATTTACCCTAACGCCAACCCTAACACGAACACTTTCCCCTAACCATAAACCTAACCCTTACCCCTACCCAAACGCTAACCCTAATCTTAACCCCAACCCTAAACCTAACCCTAACACTTACCCTTACCCTAACCCTAACCCTAACCCTTATCCTAAGCCTAACCCTAACCCTAACCCTTCCCCTTACCCTAACCCTAAACCTAACCCTAAACCTAAACCTAAACCTAACTCTAACGATTACCCTTATCCTAACCCTATCCCCAAATCTAACCTTAACCCTAACACTAACCCTTACCCTGAACCTAACCCTAACACTAACCCTAACCCTTACTCTTACCCTAACCCTAACCCCAACCCCAAATCTAACCCTAACCTAACCCTAAACCTTACCCTTACCCTAAACCTAACCCTAACCCTTATCCTAAACCTAACCCTAAAAATAAACCCTAACACTAACTGTAACCCTAAACCTTACCCTTACCCTAATCCTAACCCTAAACCTAACCCTAACCCTTACCCTACCCCTAACCCTAACGTTAACCCCAACCCTAAACCTAACCCTAACCCTAACGCTTACCCTTACCCTAAGAGTAACGCTAACCCTAACCCTAACCCTAACCCTTACCCTTACCCTAACCCTAACCCCAAACCTAACACTAACCCTAACCCTAACACTTACCCTAACCCTACCCCTAACCCTAACCCTAACCCTTACTCTTACCCTAACACCAAACCTAACCCTTACCCTAACCCTAAACTTTACCCTTAACCTAAACCTAACCCTAACACTTCCCCTAACCCTAAACTAACCCTAATACCTAACCCTAACCCTAAACCTTAACCTTACCATAACCCTAAACCTAACCCTTACCCTATCCCTAACCCTAATCCTAACCCTGACCCTAACCCTAACGCTTACCCTAACCCTAACCCTAACCCTTACCCTAACCCTAACCCGAACCCGAACGCTAACCCCTAACCCTAACCTAACCCTCACCCTCACCCTCACCCTAACCCTAACCCTAACCCTTATCCTTACCCTAACCCAAACCCTAAACCTAAACTTACCCTTACTCTAAACCTAACCCTATAACTTACCCTGACCCTAACCCTAACCCTAACCCTAACCCCTAAACCTAACCCTAAACCTAACCCTTACCCTTACCCTACCTCTAACCCTAACCCTACCTCTAACCCCTAACCCTAACCCTAACCCTTACCCTAACTCTAAACCTAAGCCTAACCCTAACCCTAAACTTAACCCTAACACTAACCCTAAACCTAAAACTTTCCCTTACCTTAAGCCTCACCCTAACCCTAACCCTAACCCTATCCCCTATCCCTTATCCTAACCCTAACCCTAACACTTAACCTCATCCTAACCCTAACCCTAACCCTAACCCTAAACCTAACCCTAACCCTAACCCTAACACTAAACCTTATACTTACCCTAACCCTAACCTAACCCTAACCCTAAGACTTACCCTTACCCTAACCACTAATCCTAACCCTAACCCTAACCTTAACCCTTACACTTACCCTAACCCTAACCCCAAACCTAAACCTATCCCTAACCCTTACCCTTACCCTAACCCTAACCCTAACTTTAACCATAACCTACCCAAAACAATAACCCTAAGCCTTACCCTAATCCTAAACCTAACCCTAATCCTAATCCTAACCCTTATCCTTAACTAACCCTAACCCTAACCTTAATGCTAACCCTAACCCTAACCGTAACCCTAACCCAAACCTAAACCCTAACCTAACCCTAAGCCTAAACCTTACCCTAACCCTAACCATAACACTAACTCCTAAGCCTAAACCTAATCCTAAACCTTACCCTTACACTAACACTAACAATAACCCTTAAACCTAACTCTGACCCTAAACTTTCCCCTTACCCTAACCCTAACCCTAAACTTAACCCTAACCCTAACACTAACCCTAACCCTAAGCCTTCCTCTAACCCTAACCCTAACCCTAAACCTTACCCTTACCCTAACCCTAACCCTAAACCTAACCCTAACCCTTATCCTAACACTAACCCTAACCCTAACCCTAACCCTAACCTAACCCTTACCCTTACCCTAACCTTAACCCTAACAATTACCCTAACCCTAACACTAACCCTAACCCCTAACCCTAACCTTAACCCTAACCCTAACCCTTACTGTAAACCTAACCCTAACCCTAAACCCAACCCTTACCCTAACTCTAACCTTTACCCTTACCCTAACCCTAATCCCAAACATAACTCTTCCCTAACCCTTACCCTCACCTTAACACTAACTCCTAAAGCTAACCCTAACCCTAAACCTTAAGCTTACCCTAACCCTAAACCTAACCCTAAAACTAACCCTAACCCTTAGGCTATCCCTAACCCTAACCCTTACCCTAACCGTAACCCTAACCCGAACCCTAACCCTAACACGTAACCCCAACCCTAAACCTAACCCTTACCCTTACCATAACAGTAACCCTAACCCTAACTCTAACCCCCAACCCTAAACCTAACCCTTACCCTAAATCTAAACATAAGCCTAACCCTAACCCTAAACTTAACCCTAACACTAACCCTAAACCTAAAACTTACCCTTACCTTAGCCTAACCCTAAACCTAACCCTAACCCTATCCCCTATCCCTTATCCTAACCCTAATCCTAACACTTAACCTCATCCTAACCCTAACCCTAACCCTAACCCTAAACCTAACCCTAACCCTAACCCTAACACTTACCCTTACCCTAACCCCTAATCCTAACCCTAACGCTAACCCAAATCCTAACCCTTAAACTTACCCTAACCCTAACCCCAAACCCTAAACCTATCCCTAACCCTTACCCTTACCCTAACTCTAACCCTAATATTAACCATAACCTAACCCTAACCCTAACCCTAAGCCTTACCCTAATCCTAAACCTAACCCTAATCCTAACCCTAACCCTTATCCTTAACTAACCCTAATCCTAACCTTAATGCTAACCCTAACACTAACCCTAACCCTAACCCAAAACTAACCCCTAACCTAACCCTAACCCTAAACCTTACCCTAACCCTAACCCTAACCTTAACCCAGCCCTAACTCCTAATCCTAAACCTAAACCTAAGCCTTACCCTTACAGTAACAATAACCCTAACCCTTAACCCTAACCCTGAGCCTAACCCTTCCCATTACCCTAACCCTAACCTTAACCCTAACCCTAACACTAACCCTAAACCTAAGCCTTCCGCTAACCCTAACCCTAACCCTAAACCTTACACTTACCCTAACACTAACCCTAAACCTAACCCTAATCCTCACACTAACCGTTACACTAACCCAATAAAGAACCCAAAACCTTACCCTAAAACTAACCCTAAACCTAACCCTAAACCTAACCCTAACCATAACCCTTACCCTAACCCTAACCCTAACCCTTAACCTTAGGCTAACCCTAACCCTAACCCTAACCCTTATCCTTACCCTAACCCTGACCCTAACCCTAACCGTAACCGTTTCCCTTTCTCTAAACCTAACCCTAACCCTAATCCTAACCCTAAACCTTACCCTTACCCTTACCCTTACCTTACCCTAACCCTAACCCTAATACTAACCCTAACGTTAACCCTAACAATAACCCCTACCCTTAACCTACCCCTAAACCTAACCCTTAACCTAACCCTAACCCTAACCCTAACCCTAACGCTAAACGTAACACTTACCCTAACCCACTTCCTTTCCCTAACCTAACCCAAACACTTACCGTAACCCTAACCTTTACACTAACCCTAACCTGAACCTTAACCCCTAACCCTAACCCTAACCCTCACCCTAACCCTAAACCTAACCCTAAACCTTATCCTTATCCTAAAACTAACCATAACCCTAACCCTTACCCTTACTCTAACCCTAACCCTAACCATAACCAAAATCCCTATCCCTTAACCTAAGCCTACCCTAACACTTAGCCTTATCCTATCCCTAACCCTAACCCTACCCCTAACCATAAACATAACCTTAACCCAAACACTAACCCTTACACTTACCCTAACCCTAAACCTAACCCTAACCCTAACCCTAACACTTACTCTAACCCTAACCCTACCCCTAACCCTCACCCTAACCCTTACCCTAACCCTAACCCTCACACTACCCCTAACTTTTACCCTAACCCTAAACCTTACCATAACCCTAACCCTAACCCTCACCCTAAACCCTAACCCTAACACTTACCCTAACCCTAACCCTAACCCTAACCCTAACCCTTACCATTACCCTAACCCTAAGAGTAACCCTAACCTTAATCTTAACCCTAACCCTAAACCTTAACCTAAATCTAACCCTAAACCTAACCCTAACCCTAACCCTAACCCTAACCCCAAACCTTACCTAAACCTAAACCTAAAATAAATCATAACCCTAACCCTAAACCTTAACCTTATCTAAACCCTAAACCTAACCCTAACCCCTAACCCTAACCCTAACCCTTACCCTTATCCTAACCCTAACCCTAACCCTAACCCTAACACTTACCCTTAACTAACCCTAAACCTAACCCTATCCCTAAACCTAACCCTAAGCCTAACGCTTACCCTTACCCTAAACCTAACCCTAACCCTAAACCTAACACTTACCCTTACCCTAACCCTAACCCTAACCCTAACCCTTACCCTAACCCTAACCCTAATCCCTAACCCTAACCCTAACCCTTATCCTAACATTAACCCCGCCGCTTACCCTAACCCTAACCCTCACCCTTACACTAAACCCAACCCTAAACTTAAGCCTAACCCTAACCCTAACCGAAACACTAACCCTACCCCTAACTCTAACCCTAACCCTCACCCTTAAACTAAACCTAAACCTAACTTTAAGCCTAACCGTAACCCTAACCCTAACCCTAACCCTTACCCTAACCCAACCCTAACCCTAACCCTAACCCTAACACTTATCCTTACCCTAACTCTAACCCTAACCCTATCCCGAACCGTACCCCTAACTCTACCCCTAACCCTAACCCTAACCCTAAACCTAACCCCTAACGCTATCCCTAACCCTAACCCTTATACTTACCCTACCCTAAACCTTACCCTAACCCTAACCCTAACCCTAAACCTTACCCTAACCCTAAATCTAACCCTAACCCTTACCCTAACCCTAACCCTAACCCTAACCCAAACCCTTACCCTAACCTAAGCCTAACACTTAACCTTATCCTAACCCTAACCCTAACCCTAAGCCTTACCCTAACCCTAAACCTAACCCTAATCCTAACCCAAACCCTTATCCTTAACTAACCCTAACCCGAACCTTCATGCCAGGCCTAACCCTTACCCTAACACTAACCCTAACCCTAACTATCCCTAAACCTAACCCTACCTCTAAACCTAAACCTAATCCTTATCCTTACCCTAACCCTAACCCTAATCTTAACCCCAACCCTAAACCTAACCCTAACACTTACCCTTACCCTAACACTAACTCCAACCCTTATCCTAACCCTAACCCTAACCCTAACCCTTCCCCTTACCCTAACCATAAACCTATCCCTAAACCTAAACCTAAACCTAACTCTAACCCTTACCCTTATCCTAATCCTAACCCCAAATCTAACCTTAACTCTAACCCTAACCCTTACCCTAAACCTAACCCTAACACTAACCCTAACCTTTACTCTTACCCTAAGCCTAACCCCAACCCCAAACCTAACCCTAATCTAACCCTAAACCTTACCCTTACCCTAAACCTAACCCAAACTCATATCCTAACCCTAACCCTAACCCTAACCCTAACCCTAAACCTAACCCTAACCCTAACCCTAACACTTACCCTAACCCTAATCCTTACCGTAACACTAACCCTAATCCTAAACCTAACCCTAACCTTAACCCTAAACCTTACCCTTACCCTAACCCTAACCCTAACTCTAAACCTAACCCTAACCCTAACCCTAACCCTTACCCTTACCCTTACCCTAACCCTAACCCCAAAACTAACCCTAACCCTAACCCTAACCCTAACCCTTACCCCTAACCCCAACCCTAAACCTAAACCTTAACCTTACCCTAACTCTAAACCTAAACCTAAACCTAACATTAAACCCTAACCCTAACCCTAAACCTAACCCTTAACATTACCCTAACCCTAACCCTAACCTTAACCCTAAACCTAACACTAACCCTAAACCTAACCCTTACCCTAACCCTAACCCTAGAGTTAACCCTTACCCTAACCCTTACCATTACCCTAAACCTAATCCTAAACCTAACCCTAACCCTAACCCTAACCCTTACCCTAACCCTAACCCTAACCCTAACCCTTACCCTAACCCTAAACCTGACCCTAATCCTTACCCTAACCCTAACACTAACCCTAACCCTTACTCTATTCCTAACATTAACCCTAACCCTAACCCTACACCTAAACCTTACCCTTACCCTAACCCTAACCCTAAACCTAATCCCGAACCCTAAGCCTACCCTAACCCTAACCCTAAACCTTACCCTAACCCTAACCCTAAATCTAACCCTAATCATACCTTAACCCTAACCCCAACCCTAACCCTTACACTTACCCTTACCCTAACCCTAACCCTAAACCTAATCACGAACCCTAAGCCTACCCTAACCCTAACCCTAACCCCAACCCTAACCCTAACCCTTACCCTTACCCTAACATAACCCTAACCCTAACTCTCACACTTACCATTACCCTAACCCTAACCTTGACCCTAACCCTAACCCTAACTTACCCTAACCCTAACTCTAACCCTAACCCTAACACTAACCCTAACCTTACCCTAACTCTAACCCTTAACCCTAACCCTAACCCTAACCCTTACCCTTATCCAAACCCTAACCCTAACCCTAACCCTAACACTTACACTTACCCTAATCCTAAACCTAACCCTAACCCTAACCCTACCCATAAGTCTACCCCTAACACTAACCCTAACCCTAACCCTACCCCTACCTCTACCCCTACCCCTAACCCTAATCCTAACCCTACTCTTACCCCTCCCCCTCCTCCTACACCTAACCCTAACCCCACCCCTAACCCTATCCCTAACCCTAGCCCTACCCTTAATATTAACCCTAACTCTAACCCTAACCCTAAACCTAAACCTAACCCTAACTGTAACCCTTACCCTTACCCTAACCCTAACCCCAAAACTAACCCTAAACCTAACCCTAACCCTAACCCTAACTCTTACTCTTACCCTAACCCTAACTAAACCTAACCCTAACCATAACTAAAAACATTACACTTACCCTAAACCTAACCCTAACTCTTTTCCTAACCCTAACACTAACCCTAACCCCTAACCCTAACTTTAACCCTAAACCTTACCCTTCCCCTAACCCTAACCCTAAACATAACCCTAACCCTAACCCTAACCCTTACCCTAACCCTAATCCTTACCCTAACACTAACCCTAATCCTAAACCTAACCCTAACCTTAACCCTAAACCTTACACTTACCCTAACCCTAACCCTAACTCTAAGCCTACCCTAACCCTAACCCTAACCCTTACCCTTACCCTAACCCTAACCCCAAAACTAACCCTAACCTTAACCCTAACCCTTACCCTAACCCTAAACCTAACCCTAACCCTAACCCTAACCCCTAACCCCAACCCTAAACCTAAACCTTAACCTTACCCTAACTCTAAACCTAAACCTAACCCTAACACTAAACCCTAACCCTTACCCTAAACCTAACCCTTAACATTACCCTAACCCTAACCCTAACCTTAACCCTAAACCTAACACTAACCTGAACCCTAACCCTTACCCTAACCCTAACCCTAGAGTTAACCCTTACCCTAACCCTTACCATTACCCTAACCCTAACCCTAAACCTAACCCTAACCCTAACCCTAACCCTTACCCTAACCCTAATCCTAACCCTAACCCTAACCCTTACCCTTACCCTAACCCTAAACCTAACCCTAAACCTAACCCTTACCCTTACCCTAAACCTAAACCTAACCTTAATGCTAATCCTAACGTAACCTAACCATAACCCTTACCCTAACCCTAAACCTAACCCTAATCCTTACCCTAATCCTAACACTAACCCTAACCCTTACTCTATTCCTAACATTAACCCTAACCCTAACCCTTCACCTAAACCTTACCCTTACCCTAATCCTAACCCTAAACCTTACGCTAACCCTAACCCTAAATCTTACCCTTACCGTAACCCCAACCCTAAACCTAAACCTAACCTTAATAATATCCCTAACCCTAATGCTAAACCTAAAGTTTACCCTAACCCTCACCCTAAACCTAACCCTTACCCTTACCCTAACCCTAACCTAACACTTACTCTAACCCTAACCCTAACCCTAACCCTAACCCCAACCCTTACCCTTACCCAACCCTAACCCTAACCCCAACCCTAACACTTACCCATACCCTAACCCTAAACCTGACCCTAACCCTAACGTTACCCTAACCTAACAAAAACCCTAACCCTAACACCTAACCCTAACCCTAAGCCTAACACTTACCTTTACCCTAACACTAAACCTAAGCCTAACCCTAACCCTAAACTTAACCCTAACCCTAACCCTAACCCTAACCCTTACCCTTATCCTAATCCTAACCCTAACCCTAACCACTATCCCTTAACCTAACCCTAACCCTAACACTTACCCTTATACTAACGCTAACCCTAACCCTAACCCTAACCCTAAACCTAACCCTAACGCTAACACTAACCCTTACACTTACCCTAACCCTAACCGTAACACTTACCCTTACGCTTACCCTAACCCTAACCATAACACTTACCCTTACCCTAACCCTAAACCTAACCCTTACCCTAACCCTAACCCTAACCCAAAACCCTAATCCTAACCCTAACCCTAACACTAAACCTAACCCTTAACCTTACCCTAATGCTTAACCTTACCCTAGCCTTTACCCTAACCCTAAACCTAACCCTTACCCTAACCGTAACCCTAACCCGAAGCCTAACCCCTAACCCTAAACCTAACACTCACCCTAACCCTAACCCTAACCCTTACCCTTACAGTAACCCTTACCCTTACACTAACCCTAATCCTAACCCTAACCCGAAACCTTACCCTTACCCTAAACCTAACCCTAACCCTTACCCTAACCCTAACCCTAACCATACCTTAACCCTAACCCTAACCCTAACCCTAACCGTAACCCTTACCCTAACCTAACCCTAACCCTAACTCTCAAACTTAACATTACCCTAACCCTAACCCTGACCCTAACCCTAACCTTACCCTTATCCTAACCCTAACCCTAAAACTAACACTTACCCTTACAATAACCCTAAACCTAAACCTAACCCCAACCCTACCCATTACTCTACCCCTAACCCTACCCCTAACCTTACCCCTATCCCTACCTCTACCCCTACCCCCAACCCTAATCCTAACCCTAACCCTAACCCTCCCCCTCCTCCTACACCTAAACCTAAACCCCACCTAACCCTAGCCCAAGCCCTAACCCTAAACCTAACCCTACCCTCAACATTAACCCTAACTCTAACCCTAAACCTACACCTAACCCTAACCCTAACCATAACCCTAAACCTCACCCTAACTGTAACCCTTACCCTTACCCTAACCCTAACCCCAAAGCAAATCCTAACCCTAACCCTAACCCTTACCCTAAACCAAACCCTAACCATAACCCTAAATCTTACTCTTACCCTAACCCTAACCAAACCTATCCCTAACCAGAACTTTAAACCTTACACTTACCCTAAACCTAACCCTAAATCTTGACCTAACCCTAACCCTAATCCTAACCCCTAACCCTAACTTTAACCCTAAACCTTACCCTTACCCTTATCCTAACCCTAAACCTAACCCTAACCCTAACCTTAACCCTTAAGCTAACCCTAATCCTTACACTAACCCTAACCCTAATCCTAAACCTAACCCGAACCTTAACCCTAAACCTTACACTTACCCTAACCCTAACCCTAACGCTAACTCTAAACCTAATCCTAAACCTAACCCGAACCCTTACCCTTACCCTAACCCTAACCCCAAACCTAACCCTAACCCTAACCCTAACCCTTACCCTAACCCTGACTATAACCCTAACCCTAACCCTTACTCTTATCCTAACCCTAATAACACTTAGCCTAACCCTAAAACTTACCTTTACCCTAAACCTAACACTAACCCTTAGGCTAACCCTAAACCGAAACCTAACCCTAAACCTAACCCTAACTCCTAACCCTAACCCTAACCCTAAACCTTAACCTTACCCTAACCCTAAACCTAAACCTTACCCTAACCCTAACCCTAACCCTAACCCTTAACATTACCCTAACCCTAACCCTAACCTTAACCCTAAACCTAACACTAACCCTAACCCTAACCCTTACCCTAACCCTAACCCTACACCTAACCCTTACACTAACCCTTACCATTACCCTAACCCTAACCCTAACCCTAACCTTAACTCTAACACTTACCCTTACCCTAACCCTAACCCTAACCCTAACCCTAACTCTAACCCTAACCCTAAACCTAAACGTAACCCTAACCCTAACCCTTAACCTAACCCTAACCCTAACCCTTACCCTTACCCTTACCCTAACCCTAAACCTAACCCCAACCCTAACCTTAACTCTAACCCCTAACCCTAACCCTTAACATTATGCTACCCTAACCCTAACCTTAACACTAAACCTAACACGAACCCTAACAATAACACTTACCCTAAACCTAACCCTACACCTTAACCTTACCTAACACTTACCATTACCCTAAACCTAACCCTACCCCTAACCCTAACCCTTACCCTAACCCTAACCCGAACCCTTACTCTAACCCTAAACCCTAACCCTAACCCTAACCCTTAACCTAACCCTAACCCTAACACTAACCCTTACCCTAACCCTAACCCTAACCCTTACCCTTACCTTAAACCTAAACCTTACCCTTACCCCAAACTTAAACCTAAACCTAACCCTAACCCTAAACCCTAACCCTAACCCAAACCCTTAACATTACCCTAACCCTAACCCTAACCTTAACCCTAACCCTAAACCTAACCTTAACCCTAACCCTAACACTAACCCTAACCCTAACCCTTACCCTAACCCTAACCCTACACCTAACCTTAACCCTAACCTTTACTGTTACCCTAACCCTAACCCTAAACCTAACCGTAACCCTAACCCTACACCTTACCCTAATATTAATCCTAACCCTTACCCTTACCCTAACCCTAACCCTAACCCTAACCCCTAACCCTAAACCTTACCCTTACCCTAACCCTAACCCTAACCCTTATCCTTACCCTAACCCAAACCTTAAACCTAAACTTACCCTTACCCTAAACCTAACCCTATACCTTACCCTTAACCTAAACCTAACCCTAACCCTAACTCTAACCCTTACACTTTCCCTAACCCTAACCCTAACCATAACCATAAGCCTAACCCTAATCCTAACCCTTACACTTACCCTGCCCCTAACCCTCACCCTAACCCCTAACCCTAACCCCTAACCCTAAACCTAACCCTAACCCTTACCCTTATCCTAACCATGACCCTAACCCTAACTCTAACCCCTAATCCTAGACCTAACCCTAACCCTAAACCTAACCCTTACCCTAACCCTAACCCTAACCCTAACCCTAACCCCTATCCCTTAACCTAACCCTATCCCTAACACTTAACCTTATGCTAACCCTAACCCTAACCGTAACCCTAACCCTACCTTAAACCTAACGCTAACACTTACACTTACCCTAACCCTAACCCTAACCCTAACACTTACCCTTACCCTAACCTTAACCCCTAATCCTAACCCTAACACTAACCCTAACCCTTACACTTACCCTAACCCTAACACCAAGCCTAACACTAAACCTAAACCTTATTCTTACCCTAACGCTAATCCTAACATTAAACCTTACCCTAACCCTAACCCTAATCCTAAGCCTTAGCCTAACCCTAAATCTAACCCTAATCCTAACCCTAACCCTTATCGTTAACTAACCCTAACCCGAACCTTAATGCTAACCCTAACCCTAACTCTATCCCTAAATCTAACCCTACCTTTAACCCTAAACCTAACCCTAACCCTTACCCTAAGCCTAACCTTAACATTTACCCTAACGCCAACCCTAACACGAACACTTTCCCCTAACCATAAACCTAACCCTTACCCCTACCCTAACGCTAACCCTAATCTTAACCCCAACCCTAAACCTAACCCTAACACTTACCCTTACCCTAACCCTAACCCTAACCCTTATCCTAAGCCTAACCCTAACCCTAACCCTTCCCCTTACCCTAACCCTAAACCTAACCCTAAACCTAAACCTAAACCTAACTCTAACGATTACCCTTATCCTAACCCTATCCCCAAATCTAACCTTAACCCTAACACTAACCCTTACCCTGAACCTAACCCTAACACTAACCCTAACCCTTACTCTTACCCTAACCCTAACCCCAACCCCAAATCTAACCCTAACCTAACCCTAAACCTTACCCTTACCCTAAACCTAACCCTAACCCTTATCCTAAACCTAACCCTAAAAATAAACCCTAACACTAACTGTAACCCTAAACCTTACCCTTACCCTAATCCTAACCCTAAACCTAACCCTAACCCTTACCCTACCCCTAACCCTAACGTTAACCCCAACCCTAAACCTAACCCTAACCCTAACGCTTACCCTTACCCTAAGAGTAACGCTAACCCTAACCCTAACCCTAACCCTTACCCTTACCCTAACCCTAACCCCAAACCTAACACTAACCCTAACCCTAACACTTACCCTAACCCTACCCCTAAACCTAACCCTAACCCTTACTCTTACCCTAACACCAAACCTAACCCTTACCCTAACCCTAAACTTTACCCTTAACCTAAACCTAACCCTAACACTTCCCCTAACCCTAAACTAACCCTAATACCTAACCCTAACCCTAAACCTTAACCTTACCATAACCCTAAACCTAACCCTTACCCTATCCCTAACCCTAATCCTAACCCTGACCCTAACCCTAACGCTTACCCTAACCCTAACCCTAACCCTTACCCTAACCCTAACCCGAACCCGAACGCTAACCCCTAACCCTAACCTAACCCTCACCCTCACCCTCACCCTAACCCTAACCCTAACCCTTATCCTTACCCTAACCCAAACCCTAAACCTAAACTTACCCTTACTCTAAACCTAACCCTATAACTTACCCTGACCCTAACCCTAACCCTAACCCTAACCCCTAAACCTAACCCTAAACCTAACCCTTACCCTTACCCTACCTCTAACCCTAACCCTACCTCTAACCCCTAACCCTAACCCTAACCCTTACCCTAACTCTAAACCTAAGCCTAACCCTAACCCTAAACTTAACCCTAACACTAACCCTAAACCTAAAACTTTCCCTTACCTTAAGCCTCACCCTAACCCTAACCCTAACCCTATCCCCTATCCCTTATCCTAACCCTAACCCTAACACTTAACCTCATCCTAACCCTAACCCTAACCCTAACCCTAAACCTAACCCTAACCCTAACCCTAACACTAAACCTTATACTTACCCTAACCCTAACCTAACCCTAACCCTAAGACTTACCCTTACCCTAACCACTAATCCTAACCCTAACCCTAACCTTAACCCTTACACTTACCCTAACCCTAACCCCAAACCTAAACCTATCCCTAACCCTTACCCTTACCCTAACCCTAACCCTAACTTTAACCATAACCTACCCAAAACAATAACCCTAAGCCTTACCCTAATCCTAAACCTAACCCTAATCCTAATCCTAACCCTTATCCTTAACTAACCCTAACCCTAACCTTAATGCTAACCCTAACCCTAACCGTAACCCTAACCCAAACCTAAACCCTAACCTAACCCTAAGCCTAAACCTTACCCTAACCCTAACCATAACACTAACTCCTAAGCCTAAACCTAATCCTAAACCTTACCCTTACACTAACACTAACAATAACCCTTAAACCTAACTCTGACCCTAAACTTTCCCCTTACCCTAACCCTAACCCTAAACTTAACCCTAACCCTAACACTAACCCTAACCCTAAGCCTTCCTCTAACCCTAACCCTAACCCTAAACCTTACCCTTACCCTAACCCTAACCCTAAACCTAACCCTAACCCTTATCCTAACACTAACCCTAACCCTAACCCTAACCCTAACCTAACCCTTACCCTTACCCTAACCTTAACCCTAACAATTACCCTAACCCTAACACTAACCCTAACCCCTAACCCTAACCTTAACCCTAACCCTAACCCTTACTGTAAACCTAACCCTAACCCTAAACCCAACCCTTACCCTAACTCTAACCTTTACCCTTACCCTAACCCTAATCCCAAACATAACTCTTCCCTAACCCTTACCCTCACCTTAACACTAACTCCTAAAGCTAACCCTAACCCTAAACCTTAAGCTTACCCTAACCCTAAACCTAACCCTAAAACTAACCCTAACCCTTAGGCTATCCCTAACCCTAACCCTTACCCTAACCGTAACCCTAACCCGAACCCTAACCCTAACACGTAACCCCAACCCTAAACCTAACCCTTACCCTTACCATAACAGTAACCCTAACCCTAACTCTAACCCCCAACCCTAAACCTAACCCTTACCCTAAATCTAAACATAAGCCTAACCCTAACCCTAAACTTAACCCTAACACTAACCCTAAACCTAAAACTTACCCTTACCTTAGCCTAACCCTAAACCTAACCCTAACCCTATCCCCTATCCCTTATCCTAACCCTAATCCTAACACTTAACCTCATCCTAACCCTAACCCTAACCCTAACCCTAAACCTAACCCTAACCCTAACCCTAACACTTACCCTTACCCTAACCCCTAATCCTAACCCTAACGCTAACCCAAATCCTAACCCTTAAACTTACCCTAACCCTAACCCCAAACCCTAAACCTATCCCTAACCCTTACCCTTACCCTAACTCTAACCCTAATATTAACCATAACCTAACCCTAACCCTAACCCTAAGCCTTACCCTAATCCTAAACCTAACCCTAATCCTAACCCTAACCCTTATCCTTAACTAACCCTAATCCTAACCTTAATGCTAACCCTAACACTAACCCTAACCCTAACCCAAAACTAACCCCTAACCTAACCCTAACCCTAAACCTTACCCTAACCCTAACCCTAACCTTAACCCAGCCCTAACTCCTAATCCTAAACCTAAACCTAAGCCTTACCCTTACAGTAACAATAACCCTAACCCTTAACCCTAACCCTGAGCCTAACCCTTCCCATTACCCTAACCCTAACCTTAACCCTAACCCTAACACTAACCCTAAACCTAAGCCTTCCGCTAACCCTAACCCTAACCCTAAACCTTACACTTACCCTAACACTAACCCTAAACCTAACCCTAATCCTCACACTAACCGTTACACTAACCCAATAAAGAACCCAAAACCTTACCCTAAAACTAACCCTAAACCTAACCCTAAACCTAACCCTAACCATAACCCTTACCCTAACCCTAACCCTAACCCTTAACCTTAGGCTAACCCTAACCCTAACCCTAACCCTTATCCTTACCCTAACCCTGACCCTAACCCTAACCGTAACCGTTTCCCTTTCTCTAAACCTAACCCTAACCCTAATCCTAACCCTAAACCTTACCCTTACCCTTACCCTTACCTTACCCTAACCCTAACCCTAATACTAACCCTAACGTTAACCCTAACAATAACCCCTACCCTTAACCTACCCCTAAACCTAACCCTTAACCTAACCCTAACCCTAACCCTAACCCTAACGCTAAACGTAACACTTACCCTAACCCACTTCCTTTCCCTAACCTAACCCAAACACTTACCGTAACCCTAACCTTTACACTAACCCTAACCTGAACCTTAACCCCTAACCCTAACCCTAACCCTCACCCTAACCCTAAACCTAACCCTAAACCTTATCCTTATCCTAAAACTAACCATAACCCTAACCCTTACCCTTACTCTAACCCTAACCCTAACCATAACCAAAATCCCTATCCCTTAACCTAAGCCTACCCTAACACTTAGCCTTATCCTATCCCTAACCCTAACCCTACCCCTAACCATAAACATAACCTTAACCCAAACACTAACCCTTACACTTACCCTAACCCTAAACCTAACCCTAACCCTAACCCTAACACTTACTCTAACCCTAACCCTACCCCTAACCCTCACCCTAACCCTTACCCTAACCCTAACCCTCACACTACCCCTAACTTTTACCCTAACCCTAAACCTTACCATAACCCTAACCCTAACCCTCACCCTAAACCCTAACCCTAACACTTACCCTAACCCTAACCCTAACCCTAACCCTAACCCTTACCATTACCCTAACCCTAAGAGTAACCCTAACCTTAATCTTAACCCTAACCCTAAACCTTAACCTAAATCTAACCCTAAACCTAACCCTAACCCTAACCCTAACCCTAACCCCAAACCTTACCTAAACCTAAACCTAAAATAAATCATAACCCTAACCCTAAACCTTAACCTTATCTAAACCCTAAACCTAACCCTAACCCCTAACCCTAACCCTAACCCTTACCCTTATCCTAACCCTAACCCTAACCCTAACCCTAACACTTACCCTTAACTAACCCTAAACCTAAACCTATCCCTAAACCTAACCCTAAGCCTAACGCTTACCCTTACCCTAAACCTAACCCTAACCCTAAACCTAACACTTACCCTTACCCTAACCCTAACCCTAACCCTAACCCTAACCCTTACCCTAACCCTAACCCTAATCCCTAACCCTAACCCTAACCCTTATCCTAACATTAACCCCGCCGCTTACCCTAACCCTAACCCTCACCCTTACACTAAACCCAACCCTAAACTTAAGCCTAACCCTAACCCTAACCGAAACACTAACCCTACCCCTAACTCTAACCCTAACCCTCACCCTTAAACTAAACCTAAACCTAACTTTAAGCCTAACCGTAACCCTAACCCTAACCCTAACCCTTACCCTAACCCAACCCTAACCCTAACCCTAACCCTAACACTTATCCTTACCCTAACTCTAACCCTAACCCTATCCCGAACCGTACCCCTAACTCTACCCCTAACCCTAACCCTAACCCTAAACCTAACCCCTAACGCTATCCCTAACCCTAACCCTTATACTTACCCTACCCTAAACCTTACCCTAACCCTAACCCTAACCCTAAACCTTACCCTAACCCTAAATCTAACCCTAACCCTTACCCTAACCCTAACCCTAACCCTAACCCAAACCCTTACCCTAACCTAAGCCTAACACTTAACCTTATCCTAACCCTAACCCTAACCCTAAGCCTTACCCTAACCCTAAACCTAACCCTAATCCTAACCCAAACCCTTATCCTTAACTAACCCTAACCCGAACCTTCATGCCAGCCCTAACCCTTACCCTAACACTAACCCTAACCCTAACTATCCCTAAACCTAACCCTACCTCTAAACCTAAACCTAATCCTTATCCTTACCCTAACCCTAACCCTAATCTTAACCCCAACCCTAAACCTAACCCTAACACTTACCCTTACCCTAACACTAACTCCAACCCTTATCCTAACCCTAACCCTAACCCTAACCCTTCCCCTTACCCTAACCATAAACCTATCCCTAAACCTAAACCTAAACCTAACTCTAACCCTTACCCTTATCCTAATCCTAACCCCAAATCTAACCTTAACTCTAACCCTAACCCTTACCCTAAACCTAACCCTAACACTAACCCTAACCTTTACTCTTACCCTAAGCCTAACCCCAACCCCAAACCTAACCCTAATCTAACCCTAAACCTTACCCTTACCCTAAACCTAACCCAAACTCATATCCTAACCCTAACCCTAACCCTAACCCTAACCCTAAACCTAACCCTAACCCTAACCCTAACACTTACCCTAACCCTAATCCTTACCGTAACACTAACCCTAATCCTAAACCTAACCCTAACCTTAACCCTAAACCTTACCCTTACCCTAACCCTAACCCTAACTCTAAACCTAACCCTAACCCTAACCCTAACCCTTACCCTTACCCTTACCCTAACCCTAACCCCAAAACTAACCCTAACCCTAACCCTAACCCTAACCCTTACCCCTAACCCCAACCCTAAACCTAAACCTTAACCTTACCCTAACTCTAAACCTAAACCTAAACCTAACATTAAACCCTAACCCTAACCCTAAACCTAACCCTTAACATTACCCTAACCCTAACCCTAACCTTAACCCTAAACCTAACACTAACCCTAAACCTAACCCTTACCCTAACCCTAACCCTAGAGTTAACCCTTACCCTAACCCTTACCATTACCCTAAACCTAATCCTAAACCTAACCCTAACCCTAACCCTAACCCTTACCCTAACCCTAACCCTAACCCTAACCCTTACCCTAACCCTAAACCTGACCCTAATCCTTACCCTAACCCTAACACTAACCCTAACCCTTACTCTATTCCTAACATTAACCCTAACCCTAACCCTACACCTAAACCTTACCCTTACCCTAACCCTAACCCTAAACCTAATCCCGAACCCTAAGCCTACCCTAACCCTAACCCTAAACCTTACCCTAACCCTAACCCTAAATCTAACCCTAATCATACCTTAACCCTAACCCCAACCCTAACCCTTACACTTACCCTTACCCTAACCCTAACCCTAAACCTAATCACGAACCCTAAGCCTACCCTAACCCTAACCCTAACCCCAACCCTAACCCTAACCCTTACCCTTACCCTAACATAACCCTAACCCTAACTCTCACACTTACCATTACCCTAACCCTAACCTTGACCCTAACCCTAACCCTAACTTACCCTAACCCTAACTCTAACCCTAACCCTAACACTAACCCTAACCTTACCCTAACTCTAACCCTTAACCCTAACCCTAACCCTAACCCTTACCCTTATCCAAACCCTAACCCTAACCCTAACCCTAACACTTACACTTACCCTAATCCTAAACCTAACCCTAACCCTAACCCTACCCATAAGTCTACCCCTAACACTAACCCTAACCCTAACCCTACCCCTACCTCTACCCCTACCCCTAACCCTAATCCTAACCCTACTCTTACCCCTCCCCCTCCTCCTACACCTAACCCTAACCCCACCCCTAACCCTATCCCTAACCCTAGCCCTACCCTTAATATTAACCCTAACTCTAACCCTAACCCTAAACCTAAACCTAACCCTAACTGTAACCCTTACCCTTACCCTAACCCTAACCCCAAAACTAACCCTAAACCTAACCCTAACCCTAACCCTAACTCTTACTCTTACCCTAACCCTAACTAAACCTAACCCTAACCATAACTAAAAACATTACACTTACCCTAAACCTAACCCTAACTCTTTTCCTAACCCTAACACTAACCCTAACCCCTAACCCTAACTTTAACCCTAAACCTTACCCTTCCCCTAACCCTAACCCTAAACATAACCCTAACCCTAACCCTAACCCTTACCCTAACCCTAATCCTTACCCTAACACTAACCCTAATCCTAAACCTAACCCTAACCTTAACCCTAAACCTTACACTTACCCTAACCCTAACCCTAACTCTAAGCCTAACCCTAACCCTAACCCTAACCCTTACCCTTACCCTAACCCTAACCCCAAAACTAACCCTAACCTTAACCCTAACCCTTACCCTAACCCTAAACCTAACCCTAACCCTAACCCTAACCCCTAACCCCAACCCTAAACCTAAACCTTAACCTTACCCTAACTCTAAACCTAAACCTAACCCTAACACTAAACCCTAACCCTTACCCTAAACCTAACCCTTAACATTACCCTAACCCTAACCCTAACCTTAACCCTAAACCTAACACTAACCTGAACCCTAACCCTTACCCTAACCCTAACCCTAGAGTTAACCCTTACCCTAACCCTTACCATTACCCTAACCCTAACCCTAAACCTAACCCTAACCCTAACCCTAACCCTTACCCTAACCCTAATCCTAACCCTAACCCTAACCCTTACCCTTACCCTAACCCTAAACCTAACCCTAAACCTAACCCTTACCCTTACCCTAAACCTAAACCTAACCTTAATGCTAATCCTAACGTAACCTAACCATAACCCTTACCCTAACCCTAAACCTAACCCTAATCCTTACCCTAATCCTAACACTAACCCTAACCCTTACTCTATTCCTAACATTAACCCTAACCCTAACCCTTCACCTAAACCTTACCCTTACCCTAATCCTAACCCTAAACCTTACGCTAACCCTAACCCTAAATCTTACCCTTACCGTAACCCCAACCCTAAACCTAAACCTAACCTTAATAATATCCCTAACCCTAATGCTAAACCTAAAGTTTACCCTAACCCTCACCCTAAACCTAACCCTTACCCTTACCCTAACCCTAACCTAACACTTACTCTAACCCTAACCCTAACCCTAACCCTAACCCCAACCCTTACCCTTACCCAACCCTAACCCTAACCCCAACCCTAACACTTACCCATACCCTAACCCTAAACCTGACCCTAACCCTAACGTTACCCTAACCTAACAAAAACCCTAACCCTAACACCTAACCCTAACCCTAAGCCTAACACTTACCTTTACCCTAACACTAAACCTAAGCCTAACCCTAACCCTAAACTTAACCCTAACCCTAACCCTAACCCTAACCCTTACCCTTATCCTAATCCTAACCCTAACCCTAACCACTATCCCTTAACCTAACCCTAACCCTAACACTTACCCTTATACTAACGCTAACCCTAACCCTAACCCTAACCCTAAACCTAACCCTAACGCTAACACTAACCCTTACACTTACCCTAACCCTAACCGTAACACTTACCCTTACGCTTACCCTAACCCTAACCATAACACTTACCCTTACCCTAACCCTAAACCTAACCCTTACCCTAACCCTAACCCTAACCCAAAACCCTAATCCTAACCCTAACCCTAACACTAAACCTAACCCTTAACCTTACCCTAATGCTTAACCTTACCCTAGCCTTTACCCTAACCCTAAACCTAACCCTTACCCTAACCGTAACCCTAACCCGAAGCCTAACCCCTAACCCTAAACCTAACACTCACCCTAACCCTAACCCTAACCCTTACCCTTACAGTAACCCTTACCCTTACACTAACCCTAATCCTAACCCTAACCCGAAACCTTACCCTTACCCTAAACCTAACCCTAACCCTTACCCTAACCCTAACCCTAACCATACCTTAACCCTAACCCTAACCCTAACCCTAACCGTAACCCTTACCCTAACCTAACCCTAACCCTAACTCTCAAACTTAACATTACCCTAACCCTAACCCTGACCCTAACCCTAACCTTACCCTTATCCTAACCCTAACCCTAAAACTAACACTTACCCTTACAATAACCCTAAACCTAAACCTAACCCCAACCCTACCCATTACTCTACCCCTAACCCTACCCCTAACCTTACCCCTATCCCTACCTCTACCCCTACCCCCAACCCTAATCCTAACCCTAACCCTAACCCTCCCCCTCCTCCTACACCTAAACCTAAACCCCACCTAACCCTAGCCCAAGCCCTAACCCTAAACCTAACCCTACCCTCAACATTAACCCTAACTCTAACCCTAAACCTACACCTAACCCTAACCCTAACCATAACCCTAAACCTCACCCTAACTGTAACCCTTACCCTTACCCTAACCCTAACCCCAAAGCAAATCCTAACCCTAACCCTAACCCTTACCCTAAACCAAACCCTAACCATAACCCTAAATCTTACTCTTACCCTAACCCTAACCAAACCTATCCCTAACCAGAACTTTAAACCTTACACTTACCCTAAACCTAACCCTAAATCTTGACCTAACCCTAACCCTAACCCTAACCCCTAACCCTAACTTTAACCCTAAACCTTACCCTTACCCTTATCCTAACCCTAAACCTAACCCTAACCCTAACCTTAACCCTTAAGCTAACCCTAATCCTTACACTAACCCTAACCCTAATCCTAAACCTAACCCGAACCTTAACCCTAAACCTTACACTTACCCTAACCCTAACCCTAACGCTAACTCTAAACCTAATCCTAAACCTAACCCGAACCCTTACCCTTACCCTAACCCTAACCCCAAACCTAACCCTAACCCTAACCCTAACCCTTACCCTAACCCTGACTATAACCCTAACCCTAACCCTTACTCTTATCCTAACCCTAATAACACTTAGCCTAACCCTAAAACTTACCTTTACCCTAAACCTAACACTAACCCTTAGGCTAACCCTAAACCGAAACCTAACCCTAAACCTAACCCTAACTCCTAACCCTAACCCTAACCCTAAACCTTAACCTTACCCTAACCCTAAACCTAAACCTTACCCTAACCCTAACCCTAACCCTAACCCTTAACATTACCCTAACCCTAACCCTAACCTTAACCCTAAACCTAACACTAACCCTAACCCTAACCCTTACCCTAACCCTAACCCTACACCTAACCCTTACACTAACCCTTACCATTACCCTAACCCTAACCCTAACCCTAACCTTAACTCTAACACTTACCCTTACCCTAACCCTAACCCTAACCCTAACCCTAACTCTAACCCTAACCCTAAACCTAAACGTAACCCTAACCCTAACCCTTAACCTAACCCTAACCCTAACCCTTACCCTTACCCTTACCCTAACCCTAAACCTAACCCCAACCCTAACCTTAACTCTAACCCCTAACCCTAACCCTTAACATTATGCTACCCTAACCCTAACCTTAACACTAAACCTAACACGAACCCTAACAATAACACTTACCCTAAACCTAACCCTACACCTTAACCTTACCTAACACTTACCATTACCCTAAACCTAACCCTACCCCTAACCCTAACCCTTACCCTAACCCTAACCCGAACCCTTACTCTAACCCTAAACCCTAACCCTAACCCTAACCCTTAACCTAACCCTAACCCTAACACTAACCCTTACCCTAACCCTAACCCTAACCCTTACCCTTACCTTAAACCTAAACCTTACCCTTACCCCAAACTTAAACCTAAACCTAACCCTAACCCTAAACCCTAACCCTAACCCAAACCCTTAACATTACCCTAACCCTAACCCTAACCTTAACCCTAACCCTAAACCTAACCTTAACCCTAACCCTAACACTAACCCTAACCCTAACCCTTACCCTAACCCTAACCCTACACCTAACCTTAACCCTAACCTTTACTGTTACCCTAACCCTAACCCTAAACCTAACCGTAACCCTAACCCTACACCTTACCCTAATATTAATCCTAACCCTTACCCTTACCCTAACCCTAACCCTAACCCTAACCCCTAACCCTAAACCTTACCCTTACCCTAACCCTAACCCTAACCCCTAACCCTAAACCTATCCCTAACCCTTAACCTTACCCTAACATTAAACCTAAACCTAACACTAACCCTAAACCCTAACCCTAACCCTTACCCTTAACATTACCCTAACCCTAACCCTAACCTTAACCCTAACCCTAACACTAACACTAACCCTAACCCTTACCCTAAACCTAACCCTACACCTAACCCTTACTCTAACCTTTACCATTACCCTAACCCTAACCCTAAACCTAACCCTAACCCTAACCCTAACCCTAACCCTTACCCTAACGTTAACCCTAACCCTTACCCTTACCCTAAACCTAACCCTAACCTTAATGCTAATTCTAACCCTAACCTAACCATAACCTTGACCCTAACCCTAACCCTAACCCTAATCCTTACCCTACACCTAACCCTAACCCTAACCCTTACTCTATCCCTAACCCTAACCCTAAACCTTACCCTTACCCTTACCCTAACCCTAACACTAACCCTAACACTTACCCTTACCGTAACCCTAACGCTAACCCTAAACCTAACCCTTATACTTTCCCTAACCCTAACCAAAACCCTAACCCTAAACCTTACCCTTACCCTAACCCTAACCCTAACCCTAACACTTACACTTACCCTAACCCTAACCCCAAACCGAACCCTAACACTTACCCTAACCCTAACCCTTACCCTTACTCTAAACCTAACCCTAACCTTAATGCTAATCCTAACCCTAACCTAACCATAATCTTGACCCTAACCCTAACGCTAACACTAATCCTTACCCTAACCATAACCCTAACCCTTACTCTATCCCTAACCCTAAACCTTACACTTACCCTTACCCTAACCCTAACACTAACCCTAACACTTTCCCTTACCCTAACCCTAACCCTAACCCTAACACTTATCCTTACCCTAACTCTAACCCTAACCCTATCCCGAACCGTACCCCTAACTCTACCCCTAACCCTAACCCTAAACCTAACCCCTAACCCTATCCCTAACACTAACCCTTAACCTTACCCTTACCCTACCCTAACCCTAACTCTAACCCTAACTCTTACCCTAACCCTAACCCTAACCCTAACCCAAACCCTTACCCTAACCTAAACCTAACCCTAACCCTAACACTTAACTTTATCCTAACCCTAACCTAACCTTAAACCTAAACCTACCTTAACCCTAACACTAACCCTTACACTTACCCTAACCTTAACCCTAACCCTAACAATTTCCCTTACCCTAACACTAACCCCTAATCCTAACCCTAACACCAACCCTAACACTTACACTTACCCTAACCCCAAACCTAACACTAACCCTAAACCTTATCCTTACCCTAATGCTAGTCCTAATATTAAACCTTACCCTAACCCTAACCCTAAGCCTTACCCTAACCCTAAACCTAACCCTAATCCTAACCCAAACCCTTATCCTTAACTAACCCTAACCCGAACCTTCATGCTAACCCTAACCCTTACCCTAACCCTAACCCTAACCCTAACTATCCCTAAACCTAACCCTACCTCTAAACCTAAACCTAACCCTTACCCTTAACCTAACGCTAAACCTAATCTTAACCCCAACCCTAAACCTAACCCTAACACTTACCCTTACCCTAACCCTAACTCTAACCCTTATCCTAACACTAACCCTAACCCTAACCCTTCCCCTTACCCTAACCATAAAACTAACCCTAACCTAAACCTAAACCTAACTCTAACCCTTACCCTTATCCTAACCCTAACCCCAAATCTAACCTTAACCCTAACCCTAACCCTTACCCTAAACCTAACCCTAACACTAACCCTAACCCTTACTCTTACCCTAAGCCTAACCCCAACCCCAAACCTAACCCTAACCTAACCCTAAACCTTACCCTTACCCTAAACCTAACCCTAACCCATATCCTCACCCTAACCTTAACCCTAACCCTAACCCTAACCCTTACCCTAACCCTAATCCTTACACTAACACTAACCCTAATCCTAAACCTAACCCTAACCTTAACCCTAAACAA
>JANJXV010000819.1:150000-177500 GCA_024803745.1 Megascapheus bottae | reverse complement strand
CTAACCCCTAATCCTAACCCTAACCATAACACTAACACTAACATTTACCCTAACCCTCACCCTAACCCTAACCCTTAACCTAACCCTAACCCTAACCCTTACCCTAACCCTAACCATAACCGGACCCTAACCCCTAACCCTAACCTTAACCCTCACCCTAACGCTAACCCTAAAACTAACTCTTATCCTTAACCTAACCCTAACCCTAAACCTAAACTTAACCCTAATCCTAACCCTTACCCTTACCCTAACCCTAACCCCTAACGCTAACCCTAAAACTTACACTTTCCCTAAACCTAAACCTAACCCTAAACCTAAACCTTACCCTTACCCTAAACCTAAGCCTAAAGCTAACCGTAAACCTAACCCTATCCCGAACCCTAACCCTTACTCTTACCTTAACTCTAACCCTAACCCTAACTCTAACCCCTAACCCTAAACCTTACCCTTACCCTAACCCTAACCCTAACGTTAACCCTAACCCTAACCCTAACCCTTACCCTTACCCTAACCCTAACCACAAACCTAACCCTAAACCTAACCCTAACAGTAACCCTAACCCTTACCCTAACCCTAACCCTTACCCGAACCCTACCCCTAACCCTAACCGGAACCCTAACCCTAACCGGAACTCTAACCCTAAACCTAACCCTTACCCTATCCCTAACCCTAACCCTAACCCCTAACCCCTAAATTTACCCTAACCCTAACCCTTAAACTAACCCTAACCCTAACCCTAACCCTAAACCTACACTTAACCCTAACCCTTACCCTTACCCTAACCCTAACCCTAACCCTTACCCTAAACCTAACCCTAACCCTAACCCTTACCTAAACCTAACCCTAACCCCAACCCTTACCCTTAGCCTAACCCTAACCCTAACCCTAACTCTATCCCCTAACCTAAACCCTGTCCCTAACACTTACCGTAACCATAAAACTAAGCCTAACCCTAACCCTGAACTTAACCCTATCACTAACCCTAACCCTAACCCTTACCCTTACCCTAACCCTAACCCTAACCCTAAACCCAATCCTTAACCTAACCCTAACCCTAACACTTACCCTTATCCTAACCCTAACCCTAACCCTAACCCTAAACCTAACCCTAACCCTAACCCTAACCCTTACACTTACCCTAACCCTAACCCTAACCCTAACACTTACCCTTACCCTAACCCTAACCCTAACCCTTACACTAACCCTAACACTAACCCTAACCCCTAATCCTAACCCTAACCCTAAATCTAAACCTAACCCTTAAACTTACCCTAACGCTAAACCTAACCCTAACCCTTACCCTAACCCTAACCCTAACCCTAACCCTGACTCTAACCCTAGCCTTCCGTAACCTTATACAACCCTAACCCCTAACACTAAACCTAACCCTAAACCTTACCCTTACCCTAACCCTAACACTAACCCTAAGCCCTAACCCTAACCCTAAACCTAACCCTTACCCTAACCCGAACCCTAACCCTTAACCTAACCCTAACCCTAACCCTTACCCTTACCCTAATCCTAACCCCAAACCTAACCCTAACCCTAACCCTAACCCTTACCCTTACCATAAACCTAAACCTAACCCTAACCCTAACCCTAACACTTAACCTTACCCTAACCCTAACCCTTACCCTAACCCTAAACGTAACCCTAACAATAAGCCTAACCCTTACCCTTACCCTAACCCTAACCCTAACCCTAACCTTAACACTTACTCTTACCCTAACCCTAACCCTAACCCTTACCCTTACCCTAACCCTAAAACTAACCTTAAACCCAACCCTAACCCTAACCCTAACCCTTACCCTTACCTAACCCTAAAGCTAACCCTAACCTTAACCCTTACCCTTACCCAAACCCTAACCCTTAACCTAATACTTACCCTTACCTTAACCCTAACCCTGACTCTAACCCTAGCCTTCCGTAACCCTAATACAACCCTAACCCCTAACACTAAACCTAACCCTAAACCTTACCCTTACCCTAACCCTAACACTAACCCTAAGCCCTAACCCTAACCCTAACCCTAACCCTTACCCTAACCCTAACCCTAACATTTAACCTAACCCTAACCCTAACCCTAACCCTAACCCTAAACCAAAGCCTAACCTTAACCCTAACCCTTACCCTTATCCTAATCCTACCACTAACCCTAACCCTAACCCTAACCCTTACCCTAAACCTAACCCTAACACTTACCCTAACGCTAACCCTAACACGAACCCTTACTCCTAACCCTAACCATAACCCTTACACTTACCCTAACCCTAACCCTACCCTTAACCCCAAACCTAAACCTAAACCTAACCCTTACCCTTACCCTAACCCTAACCCTAACCCTTACCCTAAACCTAACCCTAACACTAACCCTAACCCTTACTCTTACCCTAACCCTAACCCCAAACCTAACCCTAACCTAACCCTAAAACTTACCCTTTCCCTAAACCTAACCCTCACCCTTATCCTAACCCTAACCCTAACCCTAACCCTAAGCCCTAACACTAACTGTAACCCTGAACCTTACCCTTACCCTAATCCTAACCCTAAAGCTAACCCTAACCCTAACCCTAACCATTACCCTAACACTAACCCTAACCTTAACCCCAACCCTAAACCTAACCTAACCCTAACCCTAATGCTTACCCTTACCCTACCCTAACCCTAACCCTAACCCTAACCTTAACACTAACCCTAACCCTAAACCTAAACATTAAACTTACACTAATCCTAAACCTAAACCTAATACTAACCCTAAAACTTACCCTTACCCTTACCATAACCCTAACCCTAACCCTTACCCTAAACCTAACACTAACCCTAACCACTAACCCTAACCCTAACCATAACCATAACCCTTGCCCTAACCCTAACCCTAACCATAATCCCAACCCTAAACCTAACCCTAACCCTTACCCTTACCCTAACCCTAACCCTAACCCTAAACCTAACCCTAACCCTAACCTTAACCATAACCCTAACCCTAAACCTAAACATTACACTTACCGTAATCCTAAACCTAAACCTAACACTAAACCTAAACCTTACCCTTACCCTTACCATAACCCTAACCCTAACCCTTACCCTAAAACTAACAATAACCCTAACCCCTAACCCTAACCCTAACCTTAACCATAACCATAACCCTTGCCCTAACCCTAACCTTAACCATAATCCCAACCCTAACCTAACCCTAACCCTTACCCTTACCCTAACCCTAACCCTAACCCTAAACTTAACCATAACCCTAACCCTAAACCTAAACATTACACTTACCCTAATCCTAAACCTAAACCTAACACTAAACCTAAACCTTACCCTTAGCCTTACCATAACCCTATCCCTAACCCTTACCCTAAAACTAACACTAACCCTAAACCCTAACCCTAACCCTAACCATAACCGTAACACTTGCCCTAACCCTAACCCTAAACATAATCCCAACCCTAAACCTAACCCTAACCCTTACCCTTACCCTAACCCTAACCCTAACCCTTACCCTAACACTAAACCTAACCCTAAACCTAACACTAACCCTAAACTTAACCATAACCCTAACCCTAAACCTAAACATTACACTTACCCTAATCCTAAACCTAAACCTAACACTAACCCTAAACCTTACCCTTACCCTTACCATAACCCTAACCCTAACCCTAACCCTTACCCTAAAACTAACACTAACCCTAAACCCTAACCCTAACCCTAAACATAACCGTAACCTTGCCCTAACACTAACCCTAACCATAATCCCAACCCTAAACCTAACCTAACCCTTACTCTTACCCTAACCCTAAACCTAACCCTAACCCTTACCCTAACACTAAACCTAACCCTAAATCTAACCCGTAACCCTAATCCTAACCCTAAACCTTAACCTTACCCTAACCATAAACCTAAACCTTACCCTAACCCTAACCCTAATCCGAACCCTAACCCTTACCCTAACCCTAAACCTAACCCTAACCTTAACCCTTACCCTTACCCTAACCCTAACCCTAACCCTAAACTTTACCATTACCCTAACCCTAACCCTAACCTTAATGCTAACCCTAACCCTAACCTAACCATACCCTTTACCCTAACCCTAACCCTAACACTAATCCATACACTAAAACTAACCCTAACCCTAACCTTTCCAATTTCCCTAACCCTAACCCTAAACCTAAACCTTACCCTTACCCTTACCCTAACCCTAACCCAAATCCTAACCCTAACCCTTAACTTAACCCTAACCCTAACACTAAACCTAACCCTTACACTTGCCCTAACCCTAAGACTAACCCTAACCCTTACCCTTACCCTAAACCTAACCCTAACCTTAACCCTAACCCTTTTTCTAACCCTAACCCTAACTCTAAACTTAATGCTAACCCTAACCCTAACCCTAACCCTATCCCTTACCCTAAACCTAACCCTTTCCCTAACACTAACCCTAAACCTAAACTTAACCCTAACTCTAATCCTAACCCTTACACTTACCCTGACCCTAACCCTAAACATAACCCTGACCCTAACCCTAATCCTAAACCTCACCCTTACAAGTACGCTAACCCTAACCCTAACCATACCCGAACCCTAACCTCTAACCCTAACCCTAACCCTCACCATAACCCTAAACCTAACCCTAACTCTTACGCTTATCCTAACCCTAACCCTAACCCTAACACTTACCCTTACCCTACCCTAACCCTAACTCTAAACCTAACCCTAACCCTTACCAGAACCCTAAACCTAACCCTAACCCTAACCCTTACTCTAACCCTAACCCTAACCCTAACCCTAAAACTAACTCTAACCCTAACACTAACCCTTACACTTACCCTAACCCGAACCCTAACAGTTACCCTTACCCTAACCCTAACCCTAACCCTTACCCTTACCCTTACCCTAACCCTAACCCTAACCCTAACCCTAACTCTAACACTTACCCTTACCCTAACCCTAACTCTAACCCTAACGCTTACCCTTACCCTAATCCTAACGCTAACCCTAACCCTAACCCTAACCCTTACCCTTACCCTAACCCTAACCCTAACCCTAACCCTAACTCTAACACTTACCCTTACCCTAACCCTAACTCTAACCCTAACGCTTACCCTTACCCTAATCCTAACCCTAACCCTAACCCTAACCCTAAACCCTAACCCTAACCCTAACCCTAACTCTAACCTTTCCCCTTCCCCTAACCCTAACCCTCACCCTTACACTAAACCTAAACCTAACCGTAATCTTAAACCTATCCCTAACCCTAAACACTAACCCTAACCCTAACCCTAAATCTAACTCTTCCCATTCCCCTAACCCTAACCATCACCCTTACACTAAACCTAACCCTAACCTTAAGCGTAAACCTATCCCTAACCCTAAACACTAACCCTAACACTAAACACTAACCCTAACTCTAACCCTAACACTCACCTTAACCTAACCCTAACCATAACCATTACCCTAACCCTAAACCTAACCTTAACCCTTACCCTTACCCTAACCCTAACCCTAACCTTAACCCCAACCCTAAACCAAACTTAACCCTGAACCTTATCCTACCCCTACACCTAAACCTAACCCTAACCCTAACCCTAACCCTAACTTTACCCTAACCCTAACCCTTACCCTCACCCTAACCCTAACCCTAACCCTTATCCTTACCCTAACCATAACCCTAAACCTAACACTTAACCATACCCTAACCCTAACCATAACCCTAACCCTTACCCTAACCCTAACCCTAACCCTAACAGTTAACCTTACCCTAACCCTAACCCTAAACCTAACACTTAACCTTACCCTAACCAGAACCATAACCCTAACCCTTACCCTAATCCTAACCCTAACCCTAACCCTAACAGTTAACCTTACCCTAACACTAAGCATAACACTAACCCTTACCCTAACCCTAACCCTAACCCTGACCCTAACCCTAACCTTACGCTAACCCTAAAACTTCCCCTAAAACTAACACCTAACCCTAACCCTAACCCTAACCCTTACCCTTACCTTAACCCTAACCCTAAACCTTAACCTTACCATAACCCTAACTCTAAACTTAACCCTAAACCTAACACTAACCGATACCCTAACCCTAACTCTAACCCCTAACCCTAACCCTAACCCTTACCCTAACCCTAAAACTAAGCCTAACCCTATCCCAAAACTTAACCCTAACCCTAAACGTAACCCTAACCCTTACCCTTACACTAACCCTAACCCTAAACCTAAGCCTAACCCTAACCTTAAACTTAACCCTAACCCTAACCCTAACACTTACCCTAACCCTAACCCTAACACTTACCCTAACCATAACCCTAAAACTAAACTTAACACTAACCCTAACACTAACCCTTACCCTTACCCTAACCCTAACTCTAACCCTGACACTTACCCTAAACCTTATCGTTACCCTAACCCTAACCCTAAAACTAACCCCAACCCTAACCCATACCCTTACCCTAACCTAACCCTAACCCTAACCCTAACACTTTCCCTTACACTAAACCTAACCCTAAACCTTACCCTAACCCTACCCCTCACCCTAACCCCTAACCCTAACCCTAACCCTAACACTAACCCTAACGCTTACCGTTACCCTAACCCTAACTCTAACCCTTACACTAACCCTAACCCTAACCCCTAACCCTAACCCTTACCCTTACCTTAACCCTAACCCTTACCCTAACCCCAACCCTAACTTGAACCCTAACCCCTAACCCTAACTCTAACCCTAAGCCCAAACTTAACCCTAATCCTAACCCTAACCCTTACCCTAACCCTAACCCTTACCCTAACCCTTACCCTTCCCCTAACCCTAACCGTAACCTTAACCCCAACCCTAAACCAAACCAAACCCTGACCCTTGTCCTACCCCTACTCCTAAACCTAACCCTAACCCTAAACCTAACCCTAACTTTACCCTAACCCTAACCCTTACCCTCACCCTAACCCTAACCCTAACCCTTATCCTTACCCTAACCATAACCCTAAACCTAACAGTTAACCATACCCTAACCCTAACCATAACCCTAACCCTTACCCTAACCCTAACCCTAACCCTAACAGTTAACCTTACCCTAAACCTAACCCTAAACCTAACACTTAAACTTACCGTAACCCTAACCATAACCCTAACCCTTACCCTAATCCTAACCCTAACCCTAACCCTAACAGTTAACCTTACCCTAACCCTAAGCATAACACTAAACCTTACCCTAACCCTAACCCTAACCCTGACCCTAACCCTAACCCTAACCCTAACTCTAAACTTAACCCTAAACCTAACACTAACCGAAACCCTAACCCTAACTCGAACCCCTAACCCTTACCCTAACCCTAAAACTAAGCCTAACCCTAACCCAAAACTTAACCCTAACCCTAAACCTAACCCTAACCCTTACCCTTAAACTAACCCTAACCCTAACCCTAACCCTAACCCTAACCCTAACCCTAACACTTACCCTAACCCTAACCCTAACACTTACCCTAACCATAACCCTAAACCTAAACTTAACACTAACCCTAACACTAACCCTTACCCTTACCCTAACCCTAACTCTAACCCTAACACGTACCCTAACCCTTATCGTTACCCTAACCCTAACCCTAAACCTAACCCCAAACCTAACCCATACCCTTACCCTAACCTAACCCTAACCCTAACCCTAACACTTACCCTTACACTAAACCTAACCCTAAACCTTACCCTAACCCTACCCCTCACCCTAACCCCTAACCCTAACCCTAACCCTAACACTAACCCTAACGCTTACCCTTACCCTAACCCTAACTCTAACCCTTACACTAACCCTAACCCTAACCCCTAACCCTAACCCTTACCCTAACCTTAACCCTAACCCTTACCCTAACCCCAAACCTAACTTGAACCCTAACCCCTAAACCTAACTCTAACCCTAAGCCCAAACTTAACCCTAAACCTAACCCTAACCCTTACCCTAACCCTAACCCTAACCCTAACCCTAACCCTAACCCTAACACTTACACTTACCCTAACCCTAACCCTAAACCTAACACTCTTACCCTAACCCTGACCCTAACCCTAACCCTTACCCTAACCCTGACCCTAACACTAACCCTAACCCTTACTCTTACCCTAACCCTAATAACAAACCTAACACTTAGCCTAACCCTAAACTTTACCCTTACCATAAACCTAAACCTAACCCTTACCCAAACCATAAACCTAACCCTAACCCTAACCCTACCCCTAAACCCTCACCCTAACCCTAAGCGTAAACCTAATCTTACCCTAACCATAAACTTAAACCTAACCCTAACCCTAAACCCTAACTCTAACCCTTACCCTAACCCTTAACATTACCCTAACCCTAACCCTAACCTTAACCATAAACCTAACACTAACCTAACCCTAAACCTTACCCTAACCCTAACCCTACACCTAAGCCTTTCCCTAACCCTTACCATTACCCTAACCCTAACCTAAACATAACCCTAACCCTAACCCTTACCCTAAACCTAACTCTAACCTTAACCCTAACCCTTACCCTTACCCTAACCCTAACCCTAATCCTAACCCTAACCCTAACCCTTAACCTTACCCTAAACCTAACCCTAACCTTAATGCTAATCCTAACCCTAACCTAACCATAACCCTTACCCTAACCCTAACCCTAACCCTAATCCTTACCCTAACCCTAACCCTAAGCCTAACCCTTACTCTATCCCTAACCTTAACCCTAACCCTAACCCTAACACTAAACCTTACCCTTACCCTTACCCTAACCATGACACTAACCCTAACATTTACCTTTGCCTTAACCCTAACCCTAACCCTAAACCTAACTCTTATACTTGCCCTAACCCTAACCCAAACAATAACCCTAACCCTTACCCTTACCCTAACAATAACCCTAACCCTAACTTTAACCCTAACCCTTACCCTAACACTAACCCTTATCGTTACCATAACCCTAACCCTAACCCTAACACCTATACTTTAACCTATACCTAACCCTAAACTTAACCTTATTTAACATAACCCTAACCCCAAACCTACCCCTAATCCTAACCCTAACCATTACCCTAACCCTTGCCCTAACCCTAACCCTAACCCAAACACCTATCCCTTAACCTAACCCTAACCCTAAAACTTACCCTTATACTAACGCTAACCCTAACCCTAACCCTAACCCTAAACCTAACCCTAACCCTAACTCTAAGCCTTACACTTACCCTAACCCTAACCCTAACCCTAACCCCTAACCCTAACCCTAACCCTAAACCTTACCCTTACCCTAACCCTAAACCTAACCCCTAACCCTAAACCTAACCCTAACCCTAACCTTAAACCTAACCCCAACACTAACCCTAACCCTAACCCTTTCCCTTAACCTAACCCTAACCCTAAACCTAACCCTTACCCTTACCCTAAACCTAACCATAACCCTAACCCTAACATCTAACCCTAACCGGAACCCTAACCCTAACCCTAAACCTAACCCTTACCCTTACCCTAAACCTAACCCTAACCCTAATCCTAACCCTAACACCTAACCCTAACCCTAACCCTAAACCTATCCCTAAACTTAAACCTAACCCTAATGCTAACCCTAACACGAACCCTTACCCTAACCCTAACCCTCACCCTAACCCTTACCCTTACCCTAAACCTAACCCTAACCCTAACCTTAACCCTAACACCTAACCCTAACCCTAACCCTAATCCTAACCCTAAACTTAAACCTAACCCTAACACTAACCCTAACACGAATCCTTACCCAAACACTAACCCTCACCCTAACCCTTACCCTTAACCTAACCCTAACCCTAAACCTAAACCTAACCCTAACCTTAACCCTAAACCTAACCCTAACTCTAACCCTAACCCTAAACCTTACAGTAACCCTAACAAAAAACTAAACATAACCCTGACCCTTACCCTTTCCTTAACTCTAACCCTAACCCCAAACCTAACCCTTACATTGCCCTAAACCTAACCCTAACCGTACCCCTATCCCTAACCCCAAACCTAACCCCAAACCTAACCCTAACCCTAACCCTAACCCTTAACCTAACCCTAACCCTAACCCTAAACCTAACCCTTACCCTAACCCTAAACCTTACCCTAACCTAACCCTAAACCTTAACCTTACCCTACACCTAACCCTTACCCTAACCCTAACCCGAACCCTAACCCCTAACCCTAACCCTAAACCTCACCCTAACGTTAAACCTAACCCTAACCATTACCCTTATCCTAACCCTAACACTAACCCTAACACTAACCCCTAACCCTAACCCTAACCCGAACCCAAACCTAACCTTTACCCTAACGCTAAACCTAACCCTAACCCTTACCCCAACCCTAACCAGAACCCTAAACCTTACCCTTTCCCTAACCTAACCCTAACCCTAACCCTAAAACTAACCCTAACCCTAACCCTTACCCCTAACCCTTACCCTAAAACTAACCCTAATCCTAACCCCTAACCCTAACCCTAACCCTAACACTAACCCTAACCCTTACCCTTATCCTAACCCTAACCCTAACCCTAAGCCTTACCCTAACCCTAACTCTAACACTTACCCTAACCCTAACCCGAACCCTAACGCCTAACCATAACCCTAACCCTCACCCTAACCCTAACCCTAACCCTAACCCTTATCCTTACCCTAACCCTAAGCCTAAACCTAACCTTAACCCTAACCCTATCCCTAACCCTTACCTTTACCGCAACCCTAACCCCTAACCCAAACCCTAACCTTACCCTTACCCTAAACCTAAACCTAACCCTAACCGTAAACCTTACCCTTACCCTAAACCTAACCCTAACCCTAACCGTAACCCTAACCCTAACCCGAACCCTAACCATTACTCTTACCTTAACCCTAACCTTAACCCTAACTCTAACCCCTAACCCTAAACCTTACCCTTACCCTAACCCTAACCCTAACCCTAACCCCTAACCCTAACGCTAGCCCTAACCCTAACCCTTACCATTTCCCTAACCCTAACTTTAACCCTAACCCAAACCCCAACCCTAACCTTAACTCTAACCCTAACCCTAAATCTTACCATTACCGTAACCCCAACCCTAAACCTAAACCTAAACTTAATCCTAAACCTAACCCTAAACCTAAACTTAAACTTAACCCTAACACTCACCCTATACCTAACCCTTACCCTTACTCTAACTCTAACCCTTACCCTAACCCTAACCCTAACCCTAACCGTAACAGTAACCCTAAACCTAACACTTACCCTTACCCTAACCCTAACTCTAACCCAAATACTTACCCTAACCCTAACCATTACCCTTACCCTAACCCTAACTCTAACCCTTACCCTTACCCTTACCCTACCTAAACCCTATCCCTAAACCTAACCCTAAACCTAACACTTACACTTATCCTAACGCTAAACGTAAGCATAACCCTAACCTTAAACCTAACCCTAACCCTAACACTAACCCTTACACTTACCCTAACCCTAACCCTAACACTTACCCTTACCCTAACCCTAACCCTAACCCTTACACTAACCCTAACCCTAACCCTAACCCGTAATCCTAACCCTAACACTAACACTAACCCTAACCCTTAACCTTACCCTAACGCTAAACCCAACCCTAACCCCTAAACTAACCCTAAACCTAACCCTTACCCTAACCCTAATCCTAACACGAAGCCTAACCCCTAACCCTAAACCTAACACTCACCCTAAGCCTAACCCTAACCCTTACCCTTACCCTAAACCTAACCCTAACCCTAACCCTTATCCTTACGTTAACCCTAACCCTAACACTAACACTAAATCTAACACTTAACCCTAAGCCTAAACCTTACCCTTACCATAAACCTAACCCTAACCCTAAACCTTACCCTAACCCTAACACTAACCCTAACCATACCATAACCCTAACCCTAACCCGTACACTTAACCTAACCCTAACCCTAACTCTCACACTTACTCTTACCCTAACCCTAACCCTGACCCTCACCGTAACATTACCCTAACACTAACCCTAACACTAAACACTAACCCTAACCCTAACCCTTACCCTTACAGTAACCCTTACCCATACCCTAACCCTAACCCTAAACCTAACCCCGAACCCTAAACCTAACCCTAACCCTAACCCTAAACCTTACCTAACCCTAACCCTAACCTTAACCCTAACCATACCCTAACCCTAACCCTAACCCTAACATTAGCCCTAACCCTAACCCCTAACCCTTACCCTAAAACTAACTCTAATCCTAACCCCTAACCCTGACACTAACCCTAACCATAACGATAACCCTTACCCTAACCCTAACCCTCACCCTTACTGTAAAACTAACCCTAAACTTAACACTTAACCATAACCCTAAACCTAACACTAACCCTAACCCTTACCCTTACATTAACCGTAACCCTAACCCTAACCCTTACCCTAACCCTAACCCTAACCCTTACCCTAACCCTAACCCTACCCGAACCATAACCCTTAACCCTAACCCTAACCCTCGCCCTAACCCTAACCCTAACCCTAAGCCTTATTCTTACCCTAAACCTAACCCTAAACCTAACCTTAACCCTAACCCTAGCCCTAACCCTTACCCTTACCCTTACCCTAACCCTAACACCTAAGGCTAACCCTAACCCTAACCTTACCCTTACCCTAAAACTAACCCTAACCCTAACAGTAACCCTAACTCTAACCCGAACCCTAACCCTTACCCTTACCTTAACCCTAACCTCAACCCTAACTCTAACCCCTAACCCAAAACCTTACCCTTACCCTAACCCTATCCCTAACCCTAACCATAACCCCTAACCCTAACCCTAGCCCTAACCTTAACTCTAAACCTAATCCTAACTCTTACCCTTACCGTAACCCCAATCCTAAACCTAAACTTAACCTTAACCCTAACCCTATCCCTAACCCGTACCTTTACCGTAACCCTCACCCCTAACCCAAACCCTAACCTTACCCTTACCCTAAACCTAAACCTAACCCTAAACCTAAACCTTACCCTTACCCTAAACATAACCCTAACCCTAACTGTAACCCGAACCCTAACCCGAACCCTAACCATTACTCTTACCTTAACCCTAACCTTAACCCTAACTCTAACCCCTAACCCTAAACCTTACCCTTACCCTAACCCTAAACCTAACCCTAACCCAAACCCCTAACCCTAACCCTAGCCCTAACCCTAACCCTTACCATTTCCCTAACCCTAAATTTAACCATAACCCAAACCCTAACCCTAACCTTAACTTTAACCCTAACCGTAAATCTTACCCTTAACGTAACTCCAACCCTAAACCTAAACCTAAACTTAATCCTAAACCTAACCCTAAACCTAAAACTAAATTTAACCCTAAGACTCACCCTAAACCTAACCCTTACCCTTACCTTAACCCTAACTCTAACCCTTACCCTAACCATAACCCTAACACTTTCCCTAATCCTAACCCTTACCCTTACCTAACCCTAACTCTAACCCAAATACTTACAATAACCCTAACCCTAAACCTAAACCCTATCCCTAAACCTAACCCTAACCCTAACACTTACACTTATCCTAATGCTAACCGTAACCATAACCCTAACCCTAAACCTAACCCTAACCCTAACACTAACCCTTACACTTACCCTAACCCTAACCCCTAATCCTAACCCTAACCCTAACACTAACCCTAACCCTTAACCTTACCCTAACGCTAAACCTAACCCTAACGCTTCAACTAACCCTAAACCTAACACTTAACCTAACCCTAACCATAACACAAAGCCTAACCCCTAACCCTAAACCTAACACTCACCCTAAGCCTAACCCTAACCCTTACCCTTATAGTAACCATTACCCTTACCCTAACCCTAACCCTAACCCGAAACCTTACCCTTACCCTAACCCTAACCCTAACCCTTACCCTTACCCTAAACCTAACCCTAACCCTAACCCTTATCCTTACGCTAACCCTAACCCTAACCCTAACCCTAAATCTAAAACTGAACCCTAAGCCTAAACCTTACCCTTACCCTTACCCTTACCCTAACCCTAACCGTAACCATAACCCTAAACCTTACCCTAACCCTAACCCTAACCCCAACCCTAACCATACCCTAACCCTAACCCGTACCCTTAACCTAACCCTAAACCTAACCCTAACTCTCACACTTACCCTTACCCTAACCCTAACCCTGACCATAACCATAACTTTACCCTAACAATAACCCTAACCCGAACCCTAAACCTAACCCCGAACCCTAAACCTTACCCTAACCCTAACCCTAACCTTAACCCTAACCATACGCTAACCCTAACCCTAACCCTAACACTAGCCCTAACCCTAACCCCTAACCCTTACCCTAAAACTAACTCTAAACCTAACCCCTAACCCTGACCCTAACCCTAACCCTTACCCTAACCCTAACACAAACCCTTACTCTAAAACCAACCCTAACCTTAACACTTAACCATAACCCTAAACCTAGTGCTAACCCTAACCCTTACCCTTACCCTAACCGTAACCCTAACCCTAACCTTTACCCTAACCCTAACCCTAATCCTTACCCTAACCCTAACCCTACCCGAACTCTAACCCTTAACCCTAACCCTAACCCTCACCCTAACCCTAACCCTAAGATTTATTTTTACCCTAACCCTAACCCTAAATCTAACCTTAACCCTAACCCTAGCCCTAACCCTTACCCTTACCCTAACTCTAACACCTAACCCTAACCCTAACCCTAACCTTACCCTTACCCTAAACCTAACCCTAACCCTAACCGTAACTCTAGCCCTAACCCGAACCCTAACCCTTACCCTTACCTTAACCCTAACCTCAACCATAACTCTAACCACTAACCCAAAACCTTACCCTTACCCTAACCCTAACACTAACCCTAACCCCTAACCCTAACCCTAGCGCTAACCTTAACTCTAACCTTAATCCTAACTTTTACCCTTATCGTAACCCCAACCCTCAACCTAAACCTAACCTTAATCCTAACCCTAAACCTAAACTTAACCCAAACCCTCACCCTAAACCTAACCCTTACCTTTACTCTAACCCTAACCTAACCCTTTCTCTAACCCTAACCCTAACCATAACCCTAACACTTACCCTTACCCTAACTCCAACCTTAACCCTTATCCTAACCCTAACCCTAACCCTAATCCCAACCCTTACCCTTACCCCAACCCTAACCCTAACGCTAACCCTAACACTTACCCATAACCTAACCCTATCCCTGACCCTAAACCTAACCTTACCCTAACCTAATCCTATCCCTAACCCTAACCCCTAACCCTAAACCTAAACCTCACCCTAACCCTTACCCTAACACTAAACCTAAGCCTAACCCTAACCCTAAACTTAAGCCTAACCCTAACCCTAACCCTAACCCTAACCCTTACCCTAACCCTAACCCTCACCCTAACCCTTACCCTTACCCTAACCCTAACCCTAAACCTAACCCTAACCCTAACATTAACCCTTACCCTAACCCTAAACCTAACCCTTACGCTAACCCTAAGCCTAACCCGAAGCCTAAACCCTACCCTAAACCTAACACTCACGTTAACCCTAACCCTAACCCTTACCCTTACAGTAACCCTTTCCCTTACCCTAACCCTAACCCTAACCCTAACCCGAAACCTTACTCTTACCCTAACCCTAACCCTAACCCTATCCATAACCCTAAACCTTACCCTTAGAGTAACCCTTACCCTTACGCTAACCCTAATCCTAAACCTAACCCCTAACCCTAACCCTAACCCTAACCCTAAACCTTACCCTAATCCTAACCCTAACCCTTACACTAACCCTAACCCTAACACTAGCCCTAACCCTAACCCCTAAACCTTACCCTAAAACTAACCCTAATCCTAAACCCTAACCCTACCCCTAACCCTAACCATAACCATAACCCTTACCCTAACCCTAACCCTTACCCTAAAACTAACCCTAACCTTAACTCTTAAGCATAACCCTAAAACTAACACTAACCCTAACCCTTACCCTTACCCTAACCCTAACCCTTACCCTAACCCTAACCCTAACCCTTACACTAACCCTAACCCTAACCCGAACGCTAAACCCTAACATTAACCCTAACCCTCACCCTAACCCTAACCCTAACCCTAAGCCTTATCTTTACCCTTACCCTAATCCTAAACCTAAACCTAACCTTGACCCTAACCCTAGCCCTAACACTTACCCTTACCCTAACCCTAACACCTAACCCTAAACCTAAACCTTACTCTTACCCTAAACCTAACCCTAACCCTAAACCTTACTCTTACCCTAAACCTAACCCTAACCCTAACCATAACCCTAACCCGAACCCGAACCATAAACCTTACTCTTACCTTAACACCAACCTTAACCCTAACTCTAACCATTAACCCTAAACCTTACACATACCCTAACCCTAACCCTAACCCTAACACCTAACCCTAACGCTAGCCCTAACCTTAAGTCTAACAATAACCCTAACTCTTACCCTTACCGTAACCCCCACCCTAAACCTAAACCTAACCTTAATCCTAACCCTAACCCTAACCCTAAACCTAAACTTAACCCTAAACCTCACCCTAAATCTAACCCTTACCCTTACCCTAACCCTAACCTAACCCTTACTCTAACCCTAACACTTACCCTTACCATAACTCCAACCCTAACCCTTATCCTAACCCTAACCCTAACCCTAACCCCAACCCTAACCCTTACACCAACCGTAACCCTAACCCTAATCCTAACACTTACCCATACCCTAACCCTAACCCTATCCCTAAGCAAAACCTAACCCTAACACTTCCCCTTATCCTAACGCTAACCCTAACCCTAAACCTAACTCTAACCCTAACACTATCCCTTACACTTACCCTAACACTAACCCTAACACTTACCCTTACCCTAACCCTAACCCTAACCCTTATCCTTACCTTAACCCTAACCTTAACACTAACCCTAAATCTAACACTTAACCCTAACCCTAACCCTTACCCTAACCCTAACCCTAACCCTAACCCTAACCCTTATCCTTAACTTAACCCTAACCCTAACACTAACCCTAAATCTAACACTTAACCCTAAGCCTAAACCTTACCCTTACCCTAACCCTAACCCTAACCCTAACCCTAACGCTAACCCTAAACCTTTCCATAACCCTAACTCTAACCCTAACCCTAACCATACCCTAACACTAACCCTAACCCTAGCCCTAAGCCTAACCCCTAACCCTTACCCTAAAACTAAACCTAATTCTAACCCCTAACCCTAACCCTAACCCTATCCATAACCATAACCCTTACCCTTTACCTAACCCTAACCCTAACCCTTACACTAACCCTAACCCTAACCCGAACGCTAACCCCTAACCCTAACCCTAACCCTCACCCTAACTCTAACCCTAACCCTAAGCCTTATACTTACCCTAACCCTAACCCTAACGCTAAACCTAACCTTAACCCTATCCCTAGCCCTAACCCTTACCCTTACCCTAACCCTAACACCTAACCCTAACCCTAAAACTTACCCTTACCCTAAACCTAACCCTAATCCTAACCCTACACATAACTCTACCCCTAACCCTAACCCTAACCCTAACCCTACACCTACCTCTACCCCTACCCCTAACCCTAATCCTAATCCTACTCCTACCCTTACCCCTCCTCCTACACCTAACCCTAACCCCACCCCTAACCCAATCCCTAACCCTAGCCCTAGCCCTAACCCTAACCCTACCCCTACCCTTAACATTAACCCTAACTCTAACCCTAACCCTACACCTAACCATAACCCTAACCCTAAACCTAACCCTAACTGTAACTCTTAACCTTACTCTAACCCTATCCCCAAAATTAACCCTAACCCTAACCCGAACCCTTTCGCTAAACCTAACCCTATCCCTAACCCTAACTCTTATTCTTACCCTAACCCTAACCAAACCTATCCCTAACCATAACTCTAAATCTTACACTTACCCTAAACCTAACCCTAACTCTTATCCTAACCCTAACCCTAACCCTAACCCTACCCCTAACACTAACTTTAACCCTAAACCTTACCCTTACCCTAACCCTAACCCTAAACCTAACCCTAACCCTTACCCCAAAACTAACCCTAACCCTAACCCTAACCCTTACCCTAACCCTGACCCTAACCCTAACCTTAACCCTTACTCTAACCCTAATCCTAATAACAAAACTAACACTTACCCTAACCCTAAACCTTACCCTTACCCTAAACCTAACCCTAAACCTTACCCTAACCCTAAACCTAACCCTAACCCTAACCTTAACCCTAACCCCTAACCCTAACCCTAACCCTAAACCTTAACCTTACCTAATTCTAAACCTAAACCTAACCCTAAGCCTAAACCCTAACACTAACCCTAACCCTTAACATTACACCAACCCTAACCCTAACCTTATCCCTAAACCTAACACTAACCCTAACCCTAACACCCTAACCCTAACCCTACAGCTAACCCTTACCCTAACCCTTACCATTACCCTAACCCTAACCATAACCCTAACCCTAACCCTTACCCTTACCTAACCCTAACCCTAACTCTCAGACTTACCCTTACCCTAACCCTAACCCTGACCCTAAACCTAACCTTACCCTAACCCTAACCCTAACCCTTAACCCTAACCATAACCCTAAACCTTACCCTTAGAGTAACCTTTACCCTGACCCTAACCCTATTCCTAAACCTAACCCCGTACCCTAACCCTAACCCTAACCCTAAACCTTACCCTAACCCCAACCCTAATCCTTACACTAACCCTAACCCTAACCCTAACCCTTACCCTGAAACTAACCCTAACCTTAACACTTAAGCATAACCCTAAACCTAAAACTAACCCTAACCCTTACCCTTACCCTAACCCTAACCCTAACCCTTACCCTTAGCCTAACCCTAACCCTAACCCTTACACTAACCCTAAACCTAATACGAACGCTAACCCCTAACCCTAAACCTAACCCTCACCCTAACCCTAACCCTAACCCTAAGCCTTATCTTTACCCTAACCCTAACCCTAAACCTAACCTTGACCCTAACCCTAGCCCTAACCCTTATCCTTACCCTAACCCTAACACCTAACCCTAAACTTAAACCTTACTCTTACCCTAAAACTAACCCTAACCCTAAACCTTACCCTTACCCTAAACCTAACCCTAACCCTAACTGTAACCCTAACCCTAACCCGAACCATAAACCTTACTCTTACCTTAACCCTAACCTTAACCCTAACTCTAACCACTAACCCTAAACCTTACCCATAACCTAACCCTAACCCTAACCCTAACACCTAACTCTAACCCTAGCCCTAACCTTAACTCTAACCCTAAACCTAACTCTTACCCTTACCATAACCCCAACCCTAAACCTAAACCTAAACTTAACCCTAACCCTAACCCTAACCCTAAACCTAAATTTAACCCTAACCCTCACCCTAAACCTAACCCTTACCCTTACCCTAACCCTAACCTAACCCTTACGCTAACCCTAACCCTTACACTTACCCTTACCCTAAATCCAACCCTAACTCTTATCCTAACCCTAACCCTAACCCTAACCCCAACCCTTACCCTTACCCCAACCGTAAACCTAACCCTAATCCTAACACTTACCCAAACCCTAACCCTAACCCTAACCCTAAGCAAAACCTAACCCTAACACTTACCCTTATCCTAACGCTAACCCTAACTCTAACCCTAAACCTAAATCTAAACCTAACACTATCCCTTACACTTACCTTAACCCTAACCCTAACACTTACCCTAAACCTAACCCTAACCCCTAATCCTAACCCTAACCCTAACACTAACCCTAACCCTTAAACTTACCCTAACGCTAAACCTAACCCAAACCCTTACCCTAACCCTAAACCTGACCCTTACGCTAACCGTAACCCTAACCCGAAGCCTAACCCTACCCTAAACCTAACACTCACCCTAACCCTAACCCTAACCCTTACCCTTACAGTAACACTTACCCTTACCCTAACCCTAACCCTAACCCTAACCCGAAACCTTACCCTTACCCTAAACCTAACCCTAACCCTTACACTTACCCTAACCCTAAACCTTATCCTTACCTTAACCCTAACCCTAACCCTAACCCTAACCCTAACCCTAACACTAACCCTAACCCTAACCATACCCTAAACCTAACACTAACCCTGGCCCTAACCCTAACCCCTAACCCTTATCCTAAAACTAAACCTAATCGTAACCCCTAACCCTAACCCTAACCCTAACCATAACCCTACCCTTTACCTAACCCTAACCCTAACCCTTACACTAACCCTAACCCTAACCTGAACGCTAACCCCTAACCCTAACCCTAAACCTCACCCTAACTCTAACCCTAACCCTAAGCCTTATCCTTACCCTTACCCTAACCCTAACACTAAACCTAACCTTAAACTTATCCCTAGCCCTAACCCTTACCCTTACCCTAACCCTAACACCTAACCCTAACCCTAAAACTTACCCTTACACTAAACCTAACCCTAACCCTAACCCAAACCCTAACCCTTAACCCTAATTCTAACCCTACCCCTACCGCTCCCCCTCCTCCTACACCTAACCCTAACCCCACACCTAACCCAATCCCTAACCCTAGCCCTAGCCCTAACCCTAACCCTACCCCTACCCTTAACATTAACCCTAACTCTAACCCTAGACCTACACCTAACCATAACCCTATTCCTAAACCTAACCCTAACTGTAACTCTTACCCTTACCCTAACCCTATCCCCAAAACTAACACTAACCCTAACCCTAACCCTTACGCTTAAGCTAACCCTAACCCTAACCCTAACTGTTACTCTTACCCTAACCCTAACCAAACCTATCCCTAACCATAACTCTAAACCTTACACTTACCCTAAACCTAACCCTAACTCTTATCCTAACCCTAACCCTAAACCTAACACTAACCCCTAACCCTAACTTTAACACTAAACCTTACCCTTACACTAACCCTAACCCTAAACCTAACCCTAACCCTAACCCTAACCCTTACCCTAACCCTAATCCTCACCCTAACCCTAACCCTAATCCTAAACCTAACCCTAACCTTAACTCTAAACCTTACCCTTACCCTAACCCTAACCCTCACCCTAACTCTAAACCTAACCCTAACCCTAACCCTAACACTTAACCTTACCCTAACCCTAACCCCAAAACTAACCCTAACCCTAACCCTAACCCTTACCTTAACCCTGACCCTAATCCTGACTCTAACCCTAACCCTAACCCTAAAAACAAACCTAACACTTAGCCTAACCCTAAACCTTACCCTTACCCTAAACCTAACCCTAACCTTTACCCTAACCATAACCCTAACCCTAACCCTAACCCCTAACCCTAACCCTAACCCTAAACCTTAACCTTACCTGACTCTAAAACTAAACCTAACCCTAACCCTAAACCCTAACCCTAACATTACCCTAACCCTAACCCTAACCTTAACCCTAAACCTAACACTAACCCCAACCCTAACCCTTACCCTAACCCTAAACCTACAGCTAACCCTTACCCTAACCCTTACCATGACATTAACCCTAACCCTAAACCTAAACCTAACCCTAACCTTAACCCTAACCCTTACCCTAACCCTAAACCTAACCCTAATCCTTACCCTTACCCTAACCCTAAACCTAACCCTAACCCTAACCCTTACCCTTACCCTAAACCTAACCCTAACCTTAATGCTAATCCTAACCCTAACCTAACCATAACCCTTACTCTAACCCTAATCCTAACCCTAACCCTAATCCTTACCCTAACCCTAATCCTAACCCTAACCCTTACTCTATTCCTAACCTTAACCCTAACCCTAAACCTAAACCTAAACCTGACCCTTACCCTAACCCTAACCCTAAACCTATCCCCGAACCCTAACCCTAACCCTAAACCTAAACCTAAACCTTACCCTAACCCTAACCATAACCATAACCCTAACCATAACTTAACCCTAACCCTAACCCTAACCCTAACCCTTACCCTTACCCTAACCTAAACCTTACCCTAACTCTCACACTTACCATTACCCTAACCCTAAACCTGACCCTAACCCTAACCTTACCCTAACTCTAACTCTAACCCTTAACTCTAACCATAACCCTAACCCTTATCCTTATCCTAACCCTAACCCTAACCCTAACCCTTACCCTAACCCTAAACCTAACCCTAACCCTACCCATAACTCTACCCCTAACCCTAACCCTAACCCTAACCCTACCCCTACCTCTACCCCTACCCCTAACCCTAATCCTAACCCTACCCCTCCCCGTCCCCCTCCTACTACACCTAACCCTAACCCCACCCCTAACCCTATCCCTAACCCTAGCCCTAGCCCTAACCCTAACCCTAACCCTAAATCTTACTCTTAACCTAACCCTAAACTTAATCCTAACCCTAACCCTAACCCTAACCCTTACTCTTACCCTAAACCTAACCCTAACCCTAAACCCTATCCCTTAACCTAAACCTAACCCTAACACTAACCCTTATCCTAACGCTAACCCTAACCCTAACACTAACACTTACACTTACCCTAAACCTAACCCTAACACTTACCCTTACCCTAACCAAAACCCTAACACTTATGCTAACCCTAACCCTAACCCTAACAGTAACCCCAACCCTTAACCTTACCTAACGCTAAACCTAACCCTAACCCCTACCCTAACCCTAAACCTAACCCTTACGCTAACCCTAACCCTAACCCGAAGCCTAACCCCTAACCCTAAACCTAACACTCACCTTAACCGTAACCCTAACCCTTACCCTTACAGTAATTCTTACCCTTACCCTAACCCTAAACCTAACCGTAAGCCGAAACCTTACCCTTACCCTAAACCTAACACTAACCCTACCCTTACCCTAACCCTAACTCTAACCCTAAATCTAACACTTAACCCTAAGCCTAAACCTTACCCTTACCCTAACCCTAACACTAACCCTAATCCTAACCCTAACCCTAAACCTTACCCTAAACCTAACACTAACCATACCCTAAACCTAACCCTAACCCTAACCCTAACCCTAACCCTTACCTTACCCAAACCCTAACCCTAACCCTAACCCTAACACTCACACTTACCCTTACCCTAACCCTAACCCTAACACTGATCCTAACCCTAACCTTACCCTAACCCTAACCCTATCACTTAACCCTAACCCTAACCCTAACCCTTAGAGTAACCCTTACCCTTACCCTTACCCTAACCCTAACCCTAAACCTAACCCTAACCCTAACCCTAACCCTAACCCTAAACCTTACCTTAACCCTAACCCTAACCCTAACCCTAAACATACCCTAACCCTCATCCTAACCCTAACCCTAACCCAAGCCCTAACCATAACCCCTAATACTTACCCTAAAACTAACCCTAATCCTAACCCCTAACCCTAACCCTAACCCTACCCATAACATAACCCTTACCCTAACCTAAACCTACACCTAACCCTTACCCTTACCCTAACCCTAAACCTAACCCTAACCCTTACCCTAACACTAACCCTAAACCTTACCCTAACCCTAACCCGAACCCGAACCCTAACCCCTAACCCTAACCCTAACCCTCACCCTAACCCTAACCCTAACCCTAAGCCTTATCCTTACCCTAACCCTAACCCTAAACCTAACCATAACCCTAACCCTAGCCGTAACCCTTACACTTTCCCTAACCCTAACACCTAACCCTAACCCTAAACCTTACACTTACCCTAAACCTAAACCTAACCCTAACCCTAACCCTAACCCTTACCCTTACCCTAACCCTAAACCTATCCCTAACCCTTACCCTAACCCTAACCCTAACCCTTACCCTAACCCTAATCCGAACCAAACCCTAACTCCTAACCCTAACGGTAACCCAAACCCTAAACCTTACTCTTACCTTAACCCTAACCTTAACCCTAACTCTAACTCCTAACCCTAAACCTTACCCTTACCCTAACCCTAAACCTAACCCTAACCCCTAACCCTAACCCTAGCCCTAACCTTAACTCTAACCGTAACCGTAACTCTTACCCTTACCGTAACCCCAACCCTAAACCTAAACCTAAACTTAATCCTAACCCTAACCCTAATCCTAAACCTAAACCTAACCCTAAGCCTCACCCTAAACCTAACCCTTATCCTTACCCTAACTCTAACCTAACCCTTACTCTAACCCTAACCCTAACCCTAACCCTAACGCCAACCCTTACCCTTACCCCAACCCTAACCCTAACCCTAACCCTAACACTTACCCATACCCTAACCCTAACCCTGACCCTAACCCTAACCTTACTCTAACCTAACAATAACCCTAACCCTAACACCTAACCCTAACCCTAACCCTAACCCTAACCCCTATCCCTTAACCTAAACCTAACCCTAACACTTACCCTTATACTAACGCTAACCCTAACCCTACCCTAACCCTAACCCTAAACCTAACCCTAACCCTAATACTAACACTTACACTTATCCTAACCCTAACCCTTAAACTAACCCTAACCCTAACCCCTAATCCTAACCCTAACCCTAACACTAATCCTAACCCTTCAACTTACCCTAACGCTTAACCTAACACTAACCCTAAACCTAACCCTTACCCTAACCCTAATCCTAACTGAAGCCTAACCACTAACCCTAAACATAACACTCACCCTAATCCTAACCCTAACCCTTACCCTTACAGTAACCCTACCCTTCCCATAACCCTAACCCTAACCCCAACCCGAAAACTTACCCTTACCCTAAACCTAACCCTAACCCTTACCCTTAACCTAACCCTAACCCTAACCCTACCCATAACTCTAACCCTAACCCAAACCCTAACCCTATCCCTAACCCTACATCTACCCCTACCCCTAACCGTAATCCTAACCCTACCCCTACCCCTACCCCTCCTCCTACACCTAACCCTAACCCCACCCCTAACCCTATCCCTAACCCTAGCCCTAGCCGTAACCCTAACCCTAAACCTACCCCTATCCTTAATAATAACCCTAACTCTAACCCTAAACCTACACCTAACCCTGACCCTAACCGTAACCCTAAACCTAACCCTAACTGTAACCCCTACCCTTACCCTAACTCTAACCCCAAAACAACCCCTAACCCTAACCCTAACGCTAACTCTAAACCTAACCCTAACCCTAACCCTAACCCCCAACCCTAACTTTAACCCTAACCCTTACCCTTACCCTAACCCTAACCCTAAACTGAACCCTAACCCTAACCCTTACCCTAACCCTAATCCTTACCCTAACCCTAACCCTAATGCTAAACCTAACCCTAACCTTAACCCTAAACCTTACCCTTACCATGACCCTAACCCTAACGCTAACTCTAAACCTAACCCTAACCCTAACCCTAACCCTTACCCTTACCCTAACCCTAACTCAAAACCTAACACTAACCCTAACCCTAACACTTACCCTAACCCTGACCCTAACACTAACCCTAACCCTTACTCTTACCCTAACCCTAATAACACTTAGCCTAACCCTAAAACTTACCCTTACTCTAAACCTAACCCTAACCCTTACCCTAACCCTAAACCTAACCCAAAACGTAACCCTAACCCTAACCCTAACCCTAAACCTTACACTTACCCTAACCCTAACCCCAAACCTAACCCTAACCCTAACCCTAACACTTACCCTAACCCTGACCCTAACCCTAACCCTAACCCTTACTCTTACCCTAACCCTAATAACACTTAGCCTAACCCTAAAACTTACCCTTACTCTAAACCTAACCCTAACCCTTACCCTAACCCTAAACCTAACCCTAACCCTAACCCTAACCCCTAACCCTAACCCTAACCCTAACCTTAACCTTACCCTAACAATAAACCTAAACCTAATCCTAACCGTAAAGCCTAACCCTAACCCTAACCCTTAACATTGCCCTAACCCTAACCCTAACCTTAACCCTAAATCTAACACTAAACCTAACCCTAACCCTTACCCTAACCCTTATCATTACCCTAAACCTAACACTAAACCTAACCCTAACCCTAACCCTAACCCTTACACTAACCCTAAACCTAACCCTTACCCTAACCCTAAACCTAACCCTAACCCTTACCCTAACTCTAAACTTAACCCTTACCCTTACTCAAACCGTAAACCTAACCCTCACCCTTACCTTAACCCTAACCCTCACCCCTAACCCTAACCCTAACCATAACCTTAACCTTACATTAACCCTAACCCTAAACCTAACCCTAACTCTAAACCCTAACCCTAACCCTCACCCTAACCCTTAACATTACCCTAACCCTAACCCTAACCTTAACCCTAAACCTAACACTAACCCTAACTCTAACCCTTACCCTAACCCTAACCCTACACCTAACCCTTACCCTAACCCTTACCATTACCCTAAACCTAACCCTAAACCTAACCCTAATCCTAACCCTAAACCTTACCCTAACCCTAACCCTAACCCTTACCCTTACCCTAACCCTAACCCTAATCCTAAGCCTTACCCTAACCCTAAACCTAACCCTAACCTTAATGCTAATTCTAACTCTAATCTAACCATATCCCTTACACTAACCCTAACCCTAACCCTAAACCTTACCCTAAACCTCACCCTAACCCTAACCCTTACTCTATCCCTAACCTTAACCCTAAACCTAACCCTAACCCTAAACCCTACCCTTACCGTTACCCTAACCCTAACACTAACCCTAACACTTACGCTTACCTTAACCCTAATCCTAACCCTAAACCTAACCCTTACAGTTGCCCTAACCCTAACCCAAACCCTAATCCTAAAACTTAACCTTACCCTAACCCTAACCCTTACCTTAACCCTAACCCTTGCCCTAACCCTAACCATAACCCTAACCCTTACCCTTACCCTTACCATAACCCTAACCCTAACCCTAACCCTAACACCTATACCTTAACCTATACCTACCCCTAACACTTAACATTATCTAAACCTAACCCTAACCCTAACCCTAACCCTAAAGCTAACCCTAAACGTAACACTAACCCTTACACTTACCCTAACCCTAACCCTAACCCTAAAACTTACCCTTACCCTAACCCTAACCCCTAATCCTAACCCAAACCCTAACTCTAACCCCTAATCCTAACCCTAACCCTAAACATAACCCTAACCCTTACACTTACCCTAACCCTAACCCCAAACCTAACTCTAACCCTAACCCTTACCCTTACCCTAACCCTAACCCTAACATTAACTTTATCCTAACCCTAACCCTAACCCTAACACTCAGCCTTACCCTAACCCTAAATCTAACCCTAATCCTAACCCTAAGCCTTATCTTTAACTAACCCTGACCCTAATCATAATGCTAAACCTAACCCTAACCCTAACCCTAACCCTTACCCCTAACCTAACCTTAACCCTAAACCTTACCCTAACCCTAACCCTAACCCTAAACCTAAACCTTACCCTTACCCTTATCCTAACCCTAACCTTAATGCTGACCCTAACCCTAACCCTAACCCTAACCCTTACCCTAAC
>JANJXV010000819.1:135000-145000 GCA_024803745.1 Megascapheus bottae | reverse complement strand
ACCCTAACCCTAACCCTAACCCTTATCCTAACCCTAACCCTAACCCCTAACCCTAACTCTAGCCCTAACCCTAACCCTTACCTTATTCCTAACCCTAACCCAAACCCTAACACTAACCTTAACCCTAACCATAACCCTTACCCTTTCCCTAACCCCAACCCTAACCCTAAAACTAACCCTAACCCTTACGCTTATCCTAAGCCTAACCCTAACCCTAACACCTAACCCTAACACTAACCCTAACCCTTACCCTTACCCTAGCCTAACCCTAACTCTAAACTTAACCCTAACCCTAACCCTAACACTTACCATAAATCTAAGCCTAATCCTAACCCTAATCCTTACTCTAACCCTAACCTTAACCCTAACCCTTACCCTTACCATAACCTAACACTAACCCTAACCCTGAAACTAACACTAACCCAACCCTAACCCCTAACCCTTACCCTAAAACTAACCCTAACTTAACCCTAACCCCTAACCCTAACCCTAAACCTAATCTTATCCCTAACCCTTACCCTAACACTAACCCTAATCCTTACCCTAAAACTAACCCTCACCCTAACCCCTAACCCTAACCCTAACCCTAACACTAACCCTAACCCTTACCCTAACCCTAACCCTAACCCTAACCCTTACCTTAACCCTAACCCTAACCTTTACCCTAAACCTAACCATAACTCGGACCCTAACCCCTAACCCTAACCCTAACCCTAACACTAACCCTAACCCTTACCCTAACCCTAACCCTAACCCTTACCTTAACCCTAACCCTAACCTTTACCCTAAACCTAACCATAACTCGGACCCTAACCCCTAACCCTAACCTTAAACCTCACCCTAACCCTAACCCTAACCCTAACCCTTATGCTTACCCTAACCCTAACCCTAAACCTAACCTTAACCCTAACCCTAACCCTAACCCTTACCCTTACCCTAAACCTAACCCCTAACACTAACCCTAAAACTTACACTTACCCTAAACCTAACCCTAACCCTAAACCTAACCTTAACCCTAACCCTAACCCTAACCCTTACCCTTACCCTAAACCTAACCCCTAACACTAACCATAAAACTTACACTTACCCTAAACCTAACCCTAACCCTAACCCTTACCCTTACCCTAACCCTAACCCTAAAACTCACCTTAACTCTAACCCTAACCCTAACCCTAACCCCTAAACCTAACCCTAACCCTTACCCTTACCATAACCCTAACCCTAACCCTAACCCTAACACTTACCCTAACCCTTACCCTAACCATTACCCTTATACTAACCCTGAACCTAAACTTAACCCCAACCCTAAAGCTACCCCTAACCCTAACCCTTACCCTAACACTTATCCTAACCCAAACCCTAACCCTAACACTAACACTAACCCTTACCCTAACCCTAACCCTAACCCTAACACTTACCCTAACCCTAACCCTAACCCTTACCCTAATCCTAACCCTAACCCTAACCCTAACACTTACCCTAACCTTAACCCTAACCCTTACCCTAATCCTAACACTAACCCTAACCCTAACCCTAACACTAACCATTACCCTTACCATAAACCTAACCCTAACCATTACGCTAAACCTAACCCTAACCCTAACCCGAAACCATACCCTTACCTTAACCCTAACCCTAACCCTTAAACTTACCCTAACGCTAAACCTAACCCTAACCCTAAACCTAACCCTAACCCTAATACATACCCTTACCCTAACCCTAAACCATACCCTAAACCTAACCCTAACCCTTACCCTTACCCTAACCCTAAACCTAACCTTAACCCAACCCTAAACCTAACCCTAATCCTAACCCTAACCCTTACCCTTACCCTAACCCTAATCCCTAAAACTTACCCTAACCCTAACCCTTACCCTAACCCTAACCCTAACCTTAACCCTAACACTTATCCTTACCCTAATCCTAACCCTAAACCTAACCCTTGCCCTTAACCTAACCCAAACTCTTAACCTAACCCTAACCCTTACCCTAACACTAACCCTAACCCTAATCCTAACACTTACCCTTACCCTAACCCTAACCCTAATCCTTACCCTTACCCTTACCCTAACAATAAACCTAACCCTAACACTTACCCTTACCCTTACCCTAACACTAACACCAACCCTAACCCTAAACCTAACCCTAACCCTGCCCCTAACCCTTACCCTTTCCGTAACCCTAACCCTAAACCTAACCCTTAGCTTTACCCTAACCCTAAACCTAACCCTAACCCTAAACCTAACCCTAACCCTAACCCTAACCTTAACCCAACCCTAACCCTAACCCTAACCCTAACCCTTACCCTTACCCTAACCCTAATCCTAACCTTAACCCCAACCCTAAACCTAACCCTAACCCTTACCCTTCCCCTTCCCCTAACCCTAAACCTAAACCTAACCCTAACCCTAAACCTAACTTTACCCTAACCCTAACTCTTAACCTCACACTAACCCTAAACTTACTCCTAAACCTTACACTTAGCCTAACCCTAAACACAACCCTAACCCTAACCCTAACCCTTACACTTACCCTAATCCTAACCCCAAACCTAAACCTAACCCTAACCCTAACCCTAAAGTTTACCCTTACCATAACCCTAACCCTAACCCCTAACCATAACCCTAACCCTAACCCTGACCCTAACACTTACCCTTATCCTAACACTAACCCTAACCCTAACCCTTACGATAAACCTAAGCTTAATCCTAACCCTAATCCTTACTCTAACCCTAACCTTAACCCTAACCCTTACCCTTACCCTAACGTAACACTAACCCTAACCCTGAAACTAACCCAAACCCTAACCTAACCCCTAACCCTTACCCTAAAACTAACCCTAACCTAACCCTAACCCCTAACCCTAACCCTAAACCTAATCTTATCCCTAACACTTACCCTAACACTAACCCTAACCCTTACCCTAAAACTAACCCTCACCCTAACCCCTAACCCTAACCCTAACCCTAACACTAACCCTAACCCTAACCCGTACGTTAACCCTAACCCTAACCTTAACCCTAACCCTAACCCTAACCCTAACGCTAACCCTAACGTTAACCCTAACCCTAACCCTAACACTTACCCTTACCCTAACCCTAACCCCAAACCTAACCCTAACCCTAACCCTAACCCTAACCCTAACACTTACCCTAACCCTAACCCGAACCCGAACCCTAACCCTAACCCTAACCTTTACCCTAACCCTAACCCTAACCCTAACCCCTAACCCTAACCCTAGCCCTAACCATAATCCTTAACTTATCCCTAACCCTAACCATGACTCTAACCCTAACCCTAATCCTTACCCTTACCCTAACCCTAAAACTAAACCTAAACCTAACCCTTACCCTTACCCTAACCCTAAACCTAACCCTTACTCTAAACCTAACCCTAACCCTAAAACTAACACTTACCCTTACCCTAACCCTAACCCTAAACCTTACCCTAAACCTAACCCAAACCCTAACCCCAACACATACCCTTGCCCTAACACTAACCCTAACCCTAACACTTACCCATACCCTAACCCTAACCCTGATCCTAACCCTAACCTTACCCTAACCTAATCCTAACCCTAACACTAACCCCTAACCCTAACCCTAACCCTAAACCTTACCCTTACCCTAACCCTAACCCTAACTCTATCCCCCAACCCAAACCCTAACCCTAACCAGTACCCTAACCCTAAACCTAAGCCTAACCCCAAACCTAAACTTAACCCTAACCCTAAATCTAAACCTAACCCTTAACCTTACCCTAACCCTTAACCTAACCCTAACCCTAACACTTACCCTTATTCTAAACCTAAACCTAACCCTAAACCTAACCCTAACACTTACCCATACCCTAACCCTAAACCTAAACCTAACCTAACCCTTACACTTACCCTAACCCTAAACCTAACCCTAACCTTAATCCTAACCCTTTCTCTTACCCTAAATCTAACCGTAACCCTAACCCTAACCCTTACCCTTACCCTAAACGTAACCCTAAGCCTAACCCTAACCCTAAACCTAACCCTAATCCTAAACCTAACTCTTACCCTTACCCTAACCCTAACCCTAACCCTAAACCTACCCCTAACCCTAACCCTAACCTTAACCCTAACACTTACCCTTACCTTAAATCAAACCCTAACCCTAAACCTAACCCTAACCCTTATCCTTACCCTCACCCTAACCCTCAACGTAAACCTAAACCTAACCCTAACCATAACCGTAAACTTCACCCTAAACCTTATCCTTACCCTAACCCTAACCCTAACCCTAACCCTAAGCCTAAATCTAACCCTAACGCTAAACCTAACCCTTACCCTTACCCTAACCCTAACTCTAAACCTAACCTTAACCCTTACCCTAATACTAACCCTAACCCTAAACCTAACCCTTACCCTTACCCTAATCCTACCCCTAACCCTAACCCTAACCCTTACCCTTACCCTTACCCTAACACTATCCCTAACATTAACCCTAACCCTAACCCTAACCCTAACCCTTACCCTTACCCTAACCCTAACTCTGAACCTAAACCCAACAATAACCCTATCCCTAACCCTAACTCTTATCCTTACCCTAACCCTAAACCTAACCCTAACCCTTCAACTAACCCTTACCCTTTCCCTAACCCTAACCCTAATCCTAGCACTTACCCTTACCCTAACCCTAAACCTAACCCTAAACCTAACCCTAACCCTAACCCTAACCCTAACCTTAACCCAAACCTAAACGTGACCCTAACCCTTACCCTTACCCTAACCCTAACCCTAACTTTAACCCAACCCTAACCCTAACCCTAACCATTACCCTAACACTAACACTAACAATAATCCTTACCCTAACCCTAACCCTAACCCTACCCCTAGTCCTTACCCTTTCCCTAACCCTAACACTAACCCTAACCCTTACCTTACCCTAACCCTAAACCTAGCCCTAAACCTAACCCTAACCCTAACCCTAACACTAACTTTAAACCTAACCCAAACCCTAACCCTAACCCTAATCCGTACCATAACCCTAACCCTAACACTAAACCTAACCCTAACAATAACCCTAACCCTAACCGTAACCCTAAACCTAACCCTAACCCTACCCCTAACCCTTTCCCTAACCCTAACCCTAAACCTACCCCTTAGCATTAACCTAACCCTAAACCTTACCCTAACCCTAACCCTAACCCTAACCCTAACCTTAACCCAACCCTAACCCTAACCCTAACCCTAACCCTTCCCCTAACCCTAACCCTAACCCTAACCCTAATCTTAAACCTAACCCTAACCCTAAACATAACCCTAACCCTTACCCTTACCCTAACCCTACCCCTAAACTTAACCCTAACCCTAACACTAAGTCTAAACTTAACGCTATCCCTAACCCTAATCCTCCCCATTACCCTAACCCTAACCCTAAACCTATCACTAACCCTAACCCTAACCCTTACCCTTACCCTAAACGTAACCCTAAAACTAACCCTAACGGTAACCCTAAACCCTAACCCTAACCCTAACCCTAATCCTAACCCTTATACTAACCCTAACACTAACCCTAACACTTACCCTTACCCTAAACCCTACCCTATCCCTAACCCTAACCCTAACCCTTACCCTAACCCTAACCCTAAACCTAACACTAAACCTAAAACTTACCCTTACCCTAAACCTAACCCTAACCCTTACTGTAAACCTAACCCTAACCCTAACCCTAACCCTTCCCCTTATCTTAACCCTAACCCTAAACCTAACCTTTACCCCTACCCTAACGCTAACCCTAACCCTAACCCTAACCCTATCCCTAACCCTAACCCTAAGAAATACCGTTACCTTAACCCTAACCCTAACCTTAACAGTAACCCTAAACCTAACCCTAACCGTTACCCTTAACCATACCCTAACCCTAAACCTAACCGTAACCCTTACCCTTACCCTAACCCTAACACTAACCTTAACGCAACCCGAAACCTAACCCTAGCCCTAAGCCTAACCCTTACACTTACTTTAACCCTAGCGCTAAACCTAACCCTAACCCTAACCTTAACCGTAACCCTAACCCTAACCCTAATCCTAACTCTAACCCTTACCCTTACCCTAACCTAACCCTAAACCTAACCCTTATCCTAACCCTAACCTAACCTTAACCATAACCCTTATCCTTACCCTAACCCTAACCCTAACACTAACACTAAACCTAACCCTAAACCTAAACCTAATCCTTACCCTTACCCTAACCCTAACCCTAACCCTAACCCTTACCCTAAAACTAACCCTACCCTAACCCTAACCCTTAACCTTACCCTAAACCTAACCCGAACCCTTACCCTAACACTAACCATAATCCTAAACCTCACCCTTAAACTTACCCTAACCCTAAACCTAACCCTAACACTAATCCTAACCCTTTCTCTTACCCTAAACCTAACCGTAACCCTAACCCTAACCCTTACCCTTACCCTAACCGTAACCCTAAGCCTAACCCTAACCCAAACCCTAACCTAACCCCTAACCCTTACCCTAAAACTAACCCTAACCTAACCCTAACCCCTAACCCTAACCCTAAACCTAATCTTATCCCTAACACTTACCCTAACACTAACCCTAACCCTTACCCTAAAACTAACCCTCACCCTAACCCCTAACCCTAACCCTAACCCTAACACTAACCCTAACCCTAACCCGTACGTTAACCCTAACCCTAACCTTAACCCTAACCCTAACCCTAACCCTAACGCTAACCCTAACGTTAACCCTAACCCTAACCCTAACACTTACCCTTACCCTAAGCCTAACCCCAAACCTAACCCTAACCCTAACCCTAACCCTAACCCTAACACTTACCCTAACCCTAACCCGAACCCGAACCCTAACCCTAACCCTAACCTTTACCCTAACCCTAACCCTAACCCTAACCCCTAACCCTAACCCTAGCCCTAACCATAATCCTTAACTTATCCCTAACCCTAACCATGACTCTAACCCTAACCCTAATCCTTACCCTTACCCTAACCCTAAAACTAAACCTAAACCTAACCCTTACCCTTACCCTAACCCTAAACCTAACCCTTACTCTAAACCTAACCCTAACCCTAAAACTAACACTTACCCTTACCCTAACCCTAACCCTAAACCTTACCCTAAACCTAACCCAAACCCTAACCCCAACACATACCCTTGCCCTAACACTAACCCTAACCCTAACACTTACCCATACCCTAACCCTAACCCTGATCCTAACCCTAACCTTACCCTAACCTAATCCTAACCCTAACACTAACCCCTAACCCTAACCCTAACCCTAAACCTTACCCTTACCCTAACCCTAACCCAAACTCTATCCCCCAACCCAAACCCTAACCCTAACCAGTACCCTAACCCTAAACCTAAGCCTAACCCCAACCCTAAAATTAACCCTAACCCTAAATCTAAACCTAACCCTTAACCTTACCCTAACCCTTAACCTAACCCTAACCCTAACACTTACCCTTATTCTAAACCTAAACCTAACCCTAAACCTAACCCTAACACTTACCCATACCCTAACCCTAAACCTAAACCTAACCTAACCCTTACACTTACCCTAACCCTAAACCTAACCCTAACCTTAATCCTAACCCTTTCTCTTACCCTAAATCTAACCGTAACCCTAACCCTAACCCTTACCCTTACCCTAAACGTAACCCTAAGCCTAACCCTAACCCTAAACCTAACCCTAATCCTAAACCTAACTCTTACCCTTACCCTAACCCTAACCCTAACCCTAAACCTACCCCTAACCCTAACCCTAACCTTAACCCTAACACTTACCCTTACCTTAAATCAAACCCTAACCCTAAACCTAACCCTAACCCTTATCCTTACCCTCACCCTAACCCTCAACGTAAACCTAAACCTAACCCTAACCATAACCGTAAATTTCACCCTAAACCTTATCCTTACCCTAACCCTAACCCTAACCCTAACCCTAAGCCTAAATCTAACCCTAACGCTAAACCTAACCCTTACCCTTACCCTAACCCTAACTCTAAACCTAACCTTAACCCTTACCCTAATACTAACCCTAACCCTAAACCTAACCCTTACCCTTACCCTAATCCTACCCCTAACCCTAACCCTAACCCTTACCCTTACCCTTACCCTAACACTATCCCTAACATTAACCCTAACCCTAACCCTAACCCTAACCCTTACCCTTACCCTAACCCTAACTCTGAACCTAAACCCAACAATAACCCTATCCCTAACCCTAACTCTTATCCTTACCCTAACCCTAAACTTAACCCTAACCCTTCAACTAACCCTTACCCTTTCCCTAACCCTAACCCTAATCCTAGCACTTACCCTTACCCTAACCCTAAACCTAACCCTAAACCTAACCCTAACCCTAACCCTAACCCTAACCTTAACCCAAACCTAAACGTGACCCTAACCCTTACCCTTACCCTAACCCTAACCCTAACTTTAACCCAACCCTAACCCTAACCCTAACCATTACCCTAACACTAACACTAACAATAATCCTTACCCTAACCCTAACCCTAACCCTACCCCTAGTCCTTACCCTTTCCCTAACCCTAACACTAACCCTAACCCTTACCTTACCCTAACCCTAAACCTAGCCCTAAACCTAACCCTAACCCTAACCCTAACACTAACTTTAAACCTAACCCAAACCCTAACCCTAACCCTAATCCGTACCATAACCCTAACCCTAACACTAAACCTAACCCTAACAATAACCCTAACCCTAACCGTAACCCTAAACCTAACCCTAACCCTACCCCTAACCCTTTCCCTAACCCTAACCCTAAACCTACCCCTTAGCATTAACCTAACCCTAAACCTTACCCTAACCCTAACCCTAACCCTAACCCTAACCTTAACCCAACCCTAACCCTAACCCTAACCCTAACCCTTCCCCTAACCCTAACCCTAACCCTAACCCTAATCTTAAACCTAACCCTAACCCTAAACATAACCCTAACCCTTACCCTTACCCTAACCCTACCCCTAAACTTAACCCTAACCCTAACACTAAGTCTAAACTTAACGCTATCCCTAACCCTAATCCTCCCCATTACCCTAACCCTAACCCTAAACCTATCACTAACCCTAACCCTAACCCTTACCCTTACCCTAAACGTAACCCTAAAACTAACCCTAACGGTAACCCTAAACCCTAACCCTAACCCTAACCCTAATCCTAACCCTTATACTAACCCTAACACTAACCCTAACACTTACCCTTACCCTAAACCCTACCCTATCCCTAACCCTAACCCTAACCCTTACCCTAACCCTAACCCTAAACCTAACACTAAACCTAAAACTTACCCTTACCCTAAACCTAACCCTAACCCTTACTGTAAACCTAACCCTAACCCTAACCCTAACCCTTCCCCTTATCTTAACCCTAACCCTAAACCTAACCTTTACCCCTACCCTAACGCTAACCCTAACCCTAACCCTAACCCTATCCCTAACCCTAACCCTAAGAAATACCGTTACCTTAACCCTAACCCTAACCTTAACCGTAACCCTAAACCTAACCCTAACCGTTACCCTTAACCATACCCTAACCCTAAACCTAACCGTAACCCTTACCCTTACCCTAACCCTAACACTAACCTTAACGCAACCCGAAACCTAACCCTAGCCCTAAGCCTAACCCTTACACTTACCTTAACCCTAACCCTAACCTTAACCGTAACCCTAACCCTAACCCTAATCCTAACTCTAACCCTTACCCTTACCCTAACCTAACCCTAAACCTAACCCTTATCCTAACCCTAACCTAACCTTAACCATAACCCTTATCCTTACCCTAACCCTAACCCTAACACTAACACTAAACCTAACCCTAAACCTAAACCTAATCCTTACCCTTACCCTAACCCTAACCCTAACCCTAACCCTTACCCTAAAACTAACCCTACCCTAACCCTAACCCTTAACCTTACCCTAAACCTAACCCGAACCCTTACCCTAACACTAACCATAATCCTAAACCTC
>JANJXV010000819.1:100000-130000 GCA_024803745.1 Megascapheus bottae | reverse complement strand
CCCTAACCCTATCCCTAAACCATACCGTTACCCTAACCCTAACCCTAAACTTAATCCCAAACCTAACTTAATCCTAACCCTAACCCTTATCCTAATACTTACCCTAAACCTAAACCTAAACCTAACCCTTACCCTAACACTTCCCTAACCCTAACCCTAACCTTAACCCTAACTCTAACCCTAACCTTTACCCTTACCCTAAGCCAAACTCTACCCTAACCCTTACCCTTACCCTAACCCTAATCCTAACCTTAATGCTACCCCTAACCCTAACCCTTACCCTTACCCTAACCCTAAAAGTAACTCTAACCCTAACCCTAACCCTAACCCTAACCCTTACCCTAACCCTAACCCTTATGCTAACCCTAACCCTAAACCTAACCCTTACCCTTACCCTAACCCTAACCAAAATCCTAACCCTAACCCTAACCCTTACACTTATCCTAACCCTAACCCTAACCCTAACACTTACACTTATCGTAAAGCCTACCCTAACCCTAACCCTAAACCTAACTCTTACCCTAACCCTAACACTAACCCTAACCCTAACCCTAACCCTTACCCTTAACCTAAACCTAAACCTAACCCTAACCCTAACCCATTCCCTTACCATAACCCTAAACCTAACCCTTACCCTAAAACTTACCCTTACCCTTACCTTAACCCTAACCATAACCCTAACCCTTACCTTTCCCTAACGCTAACCCTTACCCTAACACTAACCCTAAACCTAACCCTAACCCTAACACTTACCCTTACCCTAACCCTAACCCTAACACTTACCCTAACCCTAACCCTTACCGTTACCCTAACCCTAACCCTAACCCTTACCCTTACCCTAATCCTACCCCTAAACCTAACCATAACCCTTACCCTTACCCTTACCCTAACACTATCCCTAACCTTAACCCTAACCCTAACCCTAACCCTAACCCTTACCCTTACACTAACCCTAACTCTGAACCTAAACCGAACAATAACCCTATCCCTAACCCTAACTCTTATCCTTACCCTAACCCTAACCCTATACCTAACCATAACCCTTCCCCTAACCCTTACCCTTTACCTAACCCTAACCCTAAACCTAACCCTTACCGTTACCCTAACCCTAAACCTAACCCTAAACCTAACCCAAACCCTAACCCTAACCCTAACCTTAACCCAAACCTACACGTAACCCTAACCCTTACCCTTACCCTAACACTAACCGTAAACCTAAACCTAACCCTTACACATACCCTAACCCTAAACCTAACCCTAACCCTAATCCTAACCCTTTCTCTTACCCTAAACCTAACCGTAACCCTAACCCTAACCCTTACCCTTACCCTAACCGTAACCCTAAGCATAACCCTAACCCTAACCCTAACACTAATCCTAAATTAACCCTTACCCTTACCCTAACCCTAACCCTAACCCTAAACCTACCCCTAACCCTAATCTTAACCCTAACACTTACCCTTACCCTAAACCTAACCCTACCCCTAAACTTAAACCTAACACCAACCCTAACCTTAACCCTTACCCTTACCCTAAACCTAACCCTATACCTAACCCTAACATTTACCCTTACGCTCACCCTAACCCTCAACATAAACCTAAACCTAACCCTAACCATAACCGTAAACTTAACCCTAACCCTTATCCTTACCCTAACCCTAACCCTAACCCTAACCCTAAACCTAACCCTAACCCTAAAACTTACCGTTACCCTTAACTTAACCCTAACCCTAACCCTAACCCTTCCCTTACCCTAACGCTAACCCTTACCCTTACCTTAACCCTAACCCTAACCCTAACACTTACCCTTACCCAAACACTAACCCTATCCCTAACCGTAACCCTAAACCTAAACCTAACCCTAACCCTAACCCTAACCCTAACACTTACCTTTACCCTAACCCTAAACCTAACCTTAACCCCAACCCCAAACCTAACCCTAACCCTAACCCTAACTATTACCCTTACCCTAACCCTAACCCTAAACCTAAACCTAACCCTAACCCTAACCCTAAACCTCACCCTAAGACTAACCCTAATCCTAACCCTAACCCTTACCCTTAACTTAACCCTAACCCTAACCCTAAACCTAAACCTAACCCTAAGCCTAACACTAACGCTAACCACTAACACTATCAATAACCCTAACCCTTACCCTTATCCTAACCCTAAACCTAACCCTAACACTTAACCTTACCCTAACCCCATCCCTAACCCTAACCCTAACCCTAACCCTTACCCTAACACTTACCATTACCTTAACGCTAATTCTAACCCTAACCCTAAACCTAACCCGAAACCTAACACATACCCTTACTCTAACCCTAACCCTTACCTTTACCGTAACCCTAAAAGCTTATCCTTACCCTAACCTTTCCCCTAACCCTAAACCTAACCCTAACCCTATCCTTATCCCTAACCCTTTCCCTTACGGTAACCCTAACCCTAACCCTAACCCTAAACCTAACACTTACCCTTACCCTAACCCTAACCCTAAACCTAACCCTAACATTTACCGTTACCCAAACTCTAACCCTAACCCTAACGCTTACCCTTACCCTAACCCTAACCCCTAAAGCTAACCCTACCCCTTACCCTTACCCTAACCCTAACCCTAACCCTAACCCTAACACTTACCATAACCCTAACCCTAACCATTACCCTTATACTAACCCTGACCCTAAACTTAACCCAACCCTAAACCTAACCCTAACCCTAACCCTTACCCTAACACTTATCCTAACCCTAAACCTAACCCTAACACTAACCCTTACCATAACCCTAACCCTAACCCTAACACTTACCCTAACCATAAACCTAACCCTAAGCCTTACCCTAATCCTAACCCTAACACTAACCCTAACCCCTCAACCTAACCCTTAACATAACCCTGACCCTAACTCTAACCCTAATCCTTACACTTACCCTAACCCTAAACCGAACTCTAAACCTAAACCTAACCCCAACCCTTACTCTAACCCTAACCCTAACCCTAACCCTTACCCTAACACTAACCCTAACCCTAACCTTAAACCTAACCCTAACCATAACCCCAACCCTAACCCTCACCCTTACCCTAACCCTAACCCTAAACCTAACCCTAACAATAACCCTAACTCTAAACTTAACCCTAAACCTAACCCTAACCCTTGCCTTTTCCCTAAACCTAACCCTAAACCTATCACTAACCCTACCCCTAACCCTAACCCTAACCGTAACCCCTAACCCTAACCCTAACCCTAATTCTTACCCTTATCCTAACATTAACCCTAACCCTAACACTTACCCTGACCCTAACCCCTAGCCTAACCCTAACCCTAACCCTAACACTTACCCTAACCCTAACACTAACCGTAACCCTAAACCTTACACTTACCCTAAACCTAACCCTAACCCTTACCCTAAACCTAACCCTAAACCTAACTCTAACCCTAACCCTAACCCTTACCCCTACCCTAACCCTAACCCTAACCCTAACCCTTACCCTTACCCTAACCCTAGCCCTAATCCTTACTCTAACCCTAACGCTAACCTTAACCCTAACCCTAACCCTGATCTTAAACCAAACTCTAACCCTAAACATAACCCTAACCCTTACCCTTACCCTAACCGTAAGCCTAAACCTAACCCTAACCCTAACCCTAACTCTAAACTTAACCCTATCCCTAACCCTAACCCGCCCCCTTACCCTAACCCTAACCCTAAACCTATCACTAACCCTAACCCTAACCCTAACCATAACCCTTACCCTAAACCTAACTTTAACCTAACCCTAACACTAACCCTAACCCTAACCCCTAACCCTAACCCTCACCCTAATCCCTACCCTTATCCTAACCCTAACACTAACCCTAACACTTACCCTTACCCTAAACCCTACCCTATCCCGAACCCTAACTCTAACCCTTACCCTAACCCTAACACTAACCCTAACCCTAAACCTTACCCTTACCCTAAATCTAACCCTAACCCTTACTCTAAACCTAACCCTAACCCTAACCCTAACCCTTCCCCTTATCTTAACCCTAACCCTAAACCTAACTCTTACCCCTACCATAACGCTAACCCTAATCCTAACCCTATCCCTAACCCTAACCCTAAGAAATTCCCTTACCCTAACCCTAACCCTAACCTTAACCGTAACACTAAACCTAACCCTAACCGTAACCCTTACCCTTACCCTAACACAAACCCTAACCTTAACGCAACCCTAAACCTAACCCTAGCCCTAAGCCTAACCCTTACACTTACCCTAACCCTAGCGCTAAACCTAACCCTAAACCTGACCATAACCCTTACTCTAACCCTATCCCTAATCCTAACTCTAACCCTTACCCTTACCCTAACCCTAACCCTAAACCTAACCCTTATCCTAACCCTAACCCTAACCTTAACCATAACCCTTATCATTACCCTAACCCTAACCCTAACCCTAACACTAAACCTAAACCTAAACCTAAACCTAACCCTTACCCTTACCCTAACCCTAACCCTAACCCTAACCCTTACCCTAACACTAACACTACCCTAACCCTAACCCTTAACCTTACCCTAAACCTAACCCTAACCCTTACCCTTACCCTAACATTAACCCTAACCCTAACCCTTACTCTTACCCTAATCCTAACCCTAACCCTAACCCTAACCCTAAACCTAACCCTTACCTTTACCATAACCCTAAACCTAAACATAACCCTAACCCTTACTCTGACCCTTACCCTCACCTAAACTTAAACCTAACCCTAACCCTAAACTTAACCCTAAACCCTTATCCTTACACTAAACCTAACCCTAACCATAAACCTAACCCTAACACTAAACTTAACCAAAACCCTTTTCCTTACCCTAACCCTAACCCTAACCATAACCATAAACCAAACATTATCCCTAACCCTAACCCTTATCCTTACCCTAACCCTAAACCTAAAACTAACCCTAACCCTAACCCTAACATTAACCCCTACCCCTAACCCTAACCCTTACCCTAACCCTAACCCTAACCCTAACCCTAACACTAACCCTAACACATACCTTACCCAAACCCTAACTCTAAACCTTACCCTTACCCTAACCCTAACCCTAAACCTAACCCTATCCCTTTCCCTAACCCCTAACCCTAACCCTAACACTAACCCTAACACAAACTCTTAGCCTAAACCTAACCCTAACCCAAACCCTCACCCTTACCAGAAACTAAACCTAACTTTAACCCCAACCCTAAACCTAACCCTAACCCTAACCCTTACCCTAACACTAACCCTAACCCTAACCCTAACCCTAACACTTACCCTAACCCTAACCTAACCCTTACGCTAACCATAAACCTAACTCTAACCCTAACACTTACCCTTACCCTAACCCTAACCCTAACACTTACCCTAATCCTAAACCTAACCCTAACCCTAACCCTTACCCTTACCCTAACCCTAAATCTAACTCTAACCCTAACCCTAACCCTAACCCTTACCCTAACCCTAAGCCTTATGCTAACCGTAACCCTAACCCTAACCCTTACCCTTACCCTAACCCTAACCATAATCCTAACCCTAACCCTAACCCTTACACTCATCCTAACCCTAACCCTAACCCTAACTCTTACCCTTATCGTAAAGCCTACCCTAATCCTAACCCTAACCCTAACCCTTACCCTAACCCTAACACTAACCCTAACCCTAACCCTAACCCTTACCCTTACCCTAAACCTAAACCTAACCCTAACCCTAACCCATTCCCTTACCATAAACCTAAACCTAACCCTAACCCTAAAACTTACCCTTACCCTTACCTTAACCCTAACCCTAACTCTAACCCTTACCTTACCCTAACGCTAACCCTTACCCTTACCTTAACCCTAAACCTAACCCTAACCCAAACCCTTACCCTTACCAGAAACTAAACCTAACCTTAACCCCAACCCTAAACCTAACCCTAAACCTAACCCTTACCCTAACACTAACCCTAAACCTAACCCTAACCCTAACACTTACCCTAACCCTAACCCTAACCGTTACCCTAACCCTAACCCTAACCCTAACCCTTACCCTTACCCTAATCCTACCCCTACCCCTAACCCTAACCCTTACCCTTACCCTTACCCTAACACTATCCCTAACCTTAACCCTAACCCTAACCCTAACCCTAACCCTTACCCTTACCCTAACCCTAACTCTGAACCTAAACCGAACAACAACCCTGTCCCTAACCTTAACTCTTATCCTTACCCTAACGATAACCCTATACCTAACCATAACCCTTCCCCTAACCCTTACACTTTCCCTAACCCTAACCCTAAACCTAACCCTAACCCTTACCCTAACACTAACACTAACAATAATCCTTACCCTAACCCTAACCCTAACCCTACCCCTAGCCCTTACCCTTTCCCTAACCCTAACACTAACGCTAACCCTTACCTTACCCTAACCCTAAACCTAACCCTAACCCTAACCCTAACCCTAACCGTAACACTAACCTTAAACCTAACCCAAACCCTAACCTTAACCCTAATCCGTAACCTAACCCTAACTCTAACCCTAAACCTAACCCTAACCCTAACCCTAAACCTAACCCTAAACCTAACACTAACCCTACCCCTAACCCTTACCCTTTCCCTAACCCTAACCCTAAACCTAACTCTTAGCATTACCCTAACCCTAAACCTTACCCTAACCCTAACCCTAACCCTAACCTTAACCCAACCCTAACCCTAACCCTAACCCTAACCCTTACCCTAACCCTAACCCTAACCCTAATCTTAAACCTAAACCTAAACCTAAACATAACCCTAACCCTTACCCTTACCCTAACCCTAACCCTAACCCTAAACCTAACCCTAACTCTAAACCTAAGTCTAAACTTAACCCTATCCCTAACCCTAACACTCCCCCTTACCCTAACCCTAACCCTAAACCTATAACTAACCCTAACCCTAACCATAACCCTAACCTTTACCCTAATCGTAACCCTAAACCTAACCCTAACCCAAACCATAACCCCTAACCCTAACCCTAATCCTTACCCTTATCCTAATCCTAACACTAACCCTAACACTTACCCTTACCCTAAACCCTACCCTATCCCTAACCCTAACCCTAACCCTTGCCCTAACCCTAACCCTAACCCTAAACCTTACCCTTACCCTAAACCTAACCGTAACCCTTACTCTAAACCTAACCCTAACCCTAACCCTAACCCTTCCCGTTATCTTAACCCTAACCCTAAATCTAACCCTTACGCTAACCCTAACCCTAACCCTATCCCTAACCCTAACCCTAAGAAATACCCTTACCCTAACCCTAACCCTAACCTTAACCGTAACCCTAAACCTAACCCTAACCGTAACCCTTAACCATACCCTAACCCTAACCCTAACCGTAACCTTTACCCTTACCCTAACCCTAACCCTAACCTTAACGCAACCCTAAACGTAAACCTAGCCCTAAGCCTAACCCTTACACTTACCCTAACCCTAGGGCTAAACCTAACCCTAACCCTAACCATAACCCTTACCCTAAACCTAATCCTAATCCTAACCCTAACCCTTACCCTTACCCTAAACCTAACCCTAAACCTAACCCTTATCCTAACCCTAAACCTAACCTTAACCATAACCTTTATCCTTACCCTAACCCTCACCCTAACCCTAAAACTAAACCTAACCCTAAATCTAAACCTAACCCTTACCCTTATCCTAACCCTAACCCTAACGCTAACCTTATCCTAACACTAACCCTACCCTAACGCTAACCCTTACCCTTACCCTAAACCTAACCCGAACCCTTTCCCGAACACTAACCGTAAACCTAAACCTAACCGTTACACTTACCCTAACCCTAAACCTAACCCTAACCCTAATCCTAACCCTTTCTCTTACCCTAAACCTAACCGCAACCCTAACCCTAACCTTTACCCTTACCCTAACTGTAACCCTAAGCCTAACCCTAACCGTAACCCTAACACTAATCCTAACCCTAACCCTTACCCTTCCCCTAACCCTAACCCTAACCCTAACCATAAACCTACCCCTAACCCTAACCTTAACCCTAACACTTAACCTTAGCCTAAATCTAACCCTACCCCTAAACCTAAAACTAACACCAACCCTAACCTTAACCCTTATCCTTACCCTAACCCTAACCCTAAACCTAACGCTAACACTTACCCTTACCCTCACCCTAACCCTCAACATAAACCTAAACCTAACCCTAACCATAATCGTAAACTTAACCCTAACCCTTATTCTTACCCTAACCCTAACCCTAACCCTAACCCTAAACCTAACCCTAAAACTTAACCTTACCCTTACCTTAACCCTAACCCTAACCCTAACCCTTCCCTTACCCTAACGCTAACCCTTACCCTTACCTTAAACCTAACCCTAACCCTAACACTTACCCTTACCCAAACACTAACCCTATCCCTAACCGTAACCCTAAACCTAAACCTAACCCTAACCCTAACCCTAACGCTTACCCTAACCCTAACCCTAACCCTAACACTTACCTTTACCCTAACCCTAAACCTAACCTTAACCCCAACCCCAAACCTAACCCTAACCCTAACCCTAACTATTAACCTTACCCTAACCCTAATCCTAAACCTAAACCTAACCCTAACCCTAACCCTAAACCTTACACTAAGACTAACCCTAATCCTAACCGTAACCCTTACCCTTAACTTAACCCTAACCCTAAACCTAAACCTAAACCTAACCCTAAGCCTAACACTAACGCTAACCCTTAACACTAATAACCCTAACCCTTATCCTTATCCTAACCCTAACCCTAACCATTAACACTTAACCTTACCCAACCCCATCCCTAACCCTAACCCTAACCATTACCCTAACCCTAACCCTAACCCTAACCCTAACACTTACCATTACCCTAACGCTAATTCTAACCCTAACCCTAACCCTAACCCTAAACCTAAACCTAACACATACCCTTACCCTAACCCTAACCCTTACCTTTACCGTAACTCTAAACACTTATCCTTACCATGACCTTACCCCTAACCCTAAACCTAACCCTAACCCTAACCTTAACCCTAACCCTTTCCCTTACGCTAACCCTAACCCTAACCTTAACCCTAAACCTAACACTTACCCTTATCCTAACCCTAACCCTAAACCTAACCCTAACCCTTACCCTAACCGTAACCCTAAGCCTAACCCTAAGCCTAACCCTAACACTAACCCTAACCCTATCCCTTACCCTTACCCTAACCCTAAACCTAAACCTAACACTAACCATAAACCTAACATTAACCCTAACCCTAACCCTTATCCTTACCCTAACCCTAACCCTAAAACTCAGCCTAACTCTAACCCTAACCCTAACCCTAACACCTAAAGCTAACCCTAACCCTTACCCTTACCCTAACCCTAACCCTAACCCTAACCCTAACCCTAACCCTAAGACTTACCCTAAACCTAACCCTAACCATTACCCTTATACTAACCCTGACCCTAAACTTAACCCAGGCCTAAACCTAACCCTAACCCTAACCCTTACCCTAACACTTATCCTAACCCTAACCCTAACCCTAACACTAACACTAACCCTTACCATAACCCTAACCCTAACCCTAACACTTACCCTAACCCTAACCCTAACCCGAAGCCTTACCCTAATCCTAACCCTAACCCTAACCCTAACCACTCAACCTAACCCTTAACATAACCCTAACCCTAACTCTAACCCTAATCCTTACCCTTACCCTAACCCTAAACCTAACTCTAACCCTAACCCTAACCCCAACCCTTACACTAACCCTAACCCTAACCCTAACCCTTACCCTAACACTAACCCTAACCCTAACCCTAACCTTAAACCTAACCCTAACCATACCCCCAACCCTAACCCTCACCCTTACCCTAACCCTAACCCTAAACCTAACCCTAACAATAACCCTAACTCTAAACTTAACCATAAACCTAACCCTAACACTTGCCTTTTCCCTAACCCCAACCCTAAACCTATCACTAACCCTACCCCTAAACCTAACCCTAACCGTAACCCCTAACCCTAACCCTAACCCTAATTCTTACCCTTATCCTAACACTAACCCTAACCCTAACACTTACCCTGACCCTAACACCTAGCCTAACCCTAACCCTAACCCTAACACTTGCCCTAACCCTAACCCTCACAGTAACCCTAATCCTAACCCTAACCTTACCCTTACCCTAACCCTAATCCTAAAACTAACCCTAAACCTAATCCTAACCCTAACCTTAACCCTAACCCTTATCCTTACCCTAACCCTAACCCTAAATCTAACCCTAACCCTAAACCTAACCCTTACCCTCACCCTAACTCTAACTCTAAACCTAACCTTAACCCTTACCCTAACACTAACCCTAACCCTAAACCTAACCCTTACCCTTAACCTAAACGTAACCCTAACCCTAACCCTTACCCTTACCCTTACCCTATTCCTACCCCTAACCCTAACCCTAACCCTTACCCTTACCCCTACCCTAATACTATCCCTAAACTTAACCCTAACCCTAACCCTAACCCTTACCTTACCCTAAGCCTAACTCTGAACCTAAACCGAACAATAACCCTATCCCTAACCCAAACTCTTATCCTTACCCTATCCCTAACCCTAAACCTAACCCTAACCCTACCCCTAACCCTTACCGTTTCCCTAACCCTAACCCTAAACCTAACACTTACGCTTACCCTAACCATAAACCTAACCCTAAACCTAACCCTAACCCTAACCCTAACCCTAACCTTAACCCAAACCTAACCCTAACCCTAACCCTTACTCTTACCCTAACCCTAACCCTAACTTTAACCCAACCCTAACCCTAACCCTAAACCTTACCCTAACACTAACACTAACAATAATCCTTACCCTAACCCTAACCCTAACCCAACCACTAGCCCTTACCCTTTCCCTAACCCTAACACTAACCCTAACCCTTACCTTACCCTAACCCTAAACCTAACCCTAAACCTAACCCTAACCCTAACCCTAACACTAACCTTAAACCTAACTCAAAACCTAACCCTAACCCTAATCCGTACCCTAACCCTAACCCTAAACCTAACCCTAACCCTAACCCTAAACCTAACCCTAAACCTAACCCTAACCCTACCCCTAACCCTTACCCTTTCCCTAACCCTAACCCTAAACCTAACCCTTACCATTACCCTAACCCTAAACCTTACCCTAACCCTAACCCTAACCCTAAACCTAACCCTAACCTTAACCCAACCCTAACCCTAACCCTAACCCTAAACCTTACCCTAATCCTAACCCTAACATTAACCCTAATCTTAAACCTAACCCTAACCCTAAACATAACCCTAACCCTTACCCTTACCCTAACCGTAAGCCTAAACCTAACCCTAAACCTTACCCTAACTCTAAACTTAACCCTATGCCTAACCCTAACCCTCCCCCTTACCCTAACCCTAACCCTGAACCTATCACTAACCCTAACCCTACCCCTAACCGTTACCCTTACCCTAAACCGAACCTTAACCTAACCCTAACCCTAACCCTTACCCTAACCCTAACCCTAACCCTAAACCTTACCCTTACCCTAAATCTAACCCTAACCCTTACTCTAAACCTAACCCTAACCCTAACCCTAACCCTTCCCCTTATCTTAACCCTAACCCTAAACCTAAACCTTACCCCTACCATAAGGCTAACCATAACCGAAACACCAACCCTAACCCTAACCCTAAGAAATACCCTTACCCTAACCCTAACCCTAACCTTAACCATAACCCTTATCATTACCCTAACCCTAACCCTAACCCTAACACTAAACCTAACCCTAAACCTAAACCTAACCCTTACCCTTACCCTAACCCTAACCCTAAACCTAACCCTTACCCTAACACTAACCCTACCCTAACCCTAACCCTTACCCTTACCCTAAACCTAACCCTAACCCTTACCCTAACATTAACCCTAACCCTAACCCTAACCATAAACCTAACATTATCCCTAACCCTAACCCTTATCCTTACCGTAACCCTAAACCTAAAACTAACCCTAACCCTAACCCTAACATTAACCCCTACCCCTACCCCTAACCCTTACCCTTACCCTAACCCTAACCCTAACCCTAACCCTAACACTTACCCTAACCCTAACCCTAACAATTACCCTAACACTTACCCTAACCCTAATCCAAACCCTAACACTTACCCTTACCCTAACCCTAACCCTAAACCTTACACTAACCCTAACCCTAAACTTAACACTTACAATTACCGTAACCCTAACCCTAACCCTAACACTTACCCTAACCCTAACACTAACCCTAACCATAAACCTAATATTATCCCTAACCCTAACCCTTATCCTTACCCTTACCCTAACCCTAACCCTAACCCTAACACTTACCCTACCCTAACCCTAACCCTTACCCTTACCCTAAACCTAACCCTAACCCTTACCCTAACATTAACCGTAACCCTAACCCTAACCCTTACTCTTACCCTAACCCTACACCTAACCCTAACCCTAACCCTAACCCTTACCTTTACAGTAACCCTAAACCTAAACATAACCCTAACCCTTACTCTTACCCTTAACCTCATCTAAACTTAAACCTAACCCGAACCCTAACCCTAACCTTAACCCTAAACCCTTATCCTTACACTAACCCTAACCCTAACCATAAACCTAACCCTAACACTAAACTTAACCCTAACCCTTTCCCTTACCCTAACCCTAACCCTAACCCTAACCATAAACCTAACATTATCCCTAACCCTAACCCTTATCCTTACCGTAACCCTAAACCTAAAACTAACCCTAACCCTAACCCTAACATTAACCCCTACCCCTACCCCTAACCCTTACCCTTACCCTAACCCTAACACTAACCCTAACCCTAACACTTACCCTAACCCTAACCCTAACAATTACCCTAACACTTACCCTAACCCTAATCCAAACCCTAACACTTACCCTTACCCTAACCCTAACCCTAAACCTTACCCTAACCCTAACCCTAAACTTAACACTTACAATTACCATAACCCTAACCCTAACCCTAACACTTACCCTAACCCTAACACTAACCCTAACCATAAACCTAACATTATCCCTAACCCTAACCCTTATCCTTACCCTTACCCTAACCCTAACCCTAACCCTAACACTTACCCTAACCCTAAACCTAACCCTAACCCTTACCCTAACCCTAAACCTAACCCTTACCCTAACCCTAACCCTAACACTTACCCTAACCCTAACCCTAACCAGTACGCTTATCCTAAACGTAACCCTAAACTTAACCATAAACCTAAACCTAACCTTTACCCTTACCCTAATACTTACCCTAACCCTAACCCTAACCCTAACCCTTACCCTAACCCTAACTCTAACCCTAAAACTTACCCTAACCCTAACCCTAACCTTAACACTTAACCTTACACTAACCCTAACCCTAACCCTAACCCTTACCCTAAAGGTAACCCTAACCCTAACACTTACCTTAACCCTAACCCTTACCCTAACCCTCACCCTAACCCTAATCCTTACCCTAATCCTAACCCTAACACTAACCCTAATCTCTAATCCTAACCCTTAACCTAACCCTAACCCTAACCCTAACTCTTACCCTTACTCTAACCCTAAACCTAACCCAAACCCTAACCGAAACCCTAACCCTTACCCTAACCCTAACCCCAACCCTTACCAACCCTAACCCTAACCTTAAACCTAACCCTAACCAGAACCATAACCCTAACCCTTACCCTAACCCTAACACTAAACCTAACCCTAACCCTAACTCTAAACTTAACCCTATCCCTAACCCTAACCCTCGCCCTTACCCTAACCCTAACCCTAAACCTATCACTAACCCTAACCCTAATCCTAACCATTACCCTTACCCTAAACCTAACCCTAAACATAACCCTTAACCTAAACCTGGCACTAACCCTGACACTAAACCAAACCCTAAAGTTAACCCTAACCCTAACCTTAAACCTAACCCTTATCCTTACCCTAATCCTAACCCTAAACCTAACCCTTGCCCTTACCCTAACCCTAACTCTAAACCTAACCCTAACCCTTACCCTAACACTAACCCTAAACCTAACACTAACACTTACCCTTTCCCTAACCCTAACACTATCCCTAACCCTTACCTTAACCTAACCCTAACCCTAACCCTGACCCTTACCCTTACACTTACCCTAACACTAACCCTAACCCTAACCCTGAACCTAACCCTAACCCTACCCCTAAACCTTACCCTTTCCCTAACCCTAACCCTAAACCTAACCCTTAGCCTTATCCTAAGCCTAAACCTAACCCTAAACCTAACCCTAACCCCAACCCTAAACCCAACCTTAACCCAAGCATAACCCTAACCCTAACCCTTACTCTTACCCTAACCTTAACCCTAACCTTAACCCAACCCTAACCCTAACCCTAACCCTTACCCTCATACTAACCCTAACCCTAATCCTTACCCTAACCCTAACCCTATCCGTAACCCTTACCCTTTCCCTAACACTAACCCTAACCCTTACCTTTATCCTAACCCTAAACCTAACCCTAAACCTAACCCTAAGCCTAACACTAAGCCGAAGCTTAAAATTAACACAAGCCCTAACCCTAAGCCTAACACTAACCTTAATCCAAAACATAACCATAACCCCAAACATAACCCTTACCCTTACCCTAACCCTAACCCTAAGCCTAACCCTAACCCTAAGCCTAACCCTAACTCTAAACTTAACCCTAACCCTTACCCTTACCCTAAACCTAACCCTAACCATTACCCTAAACCTAACCCTAACCCTAACCCGAAACCTTACCCTACCTTAACCCTAACCATAACCCTTACCCTTACCCTAACGTTAACCCTAACCCTAAACCTAAACCTAACCCTAATACTAATACATACCCTTACCCTAACCCTAAACCATAACCTAAACCTAACCCTAACCCTAACTCTTACCCTTACCCTATCCCTAACCCTAACCTTAACCCACCCCTAAACCTAACCCTAATACTAACCCTATCCCTTACCCTTACCCTAAACCTACCCCTAAAACTTACCCTAACCCTAACCCTTCCCCTAACCCTAACCCTAATCCTAACACTAACCCTTACCATTACCCTAACCCTAACACTAAACCTAACCCTAAACTTAACCCTAACCCTTATCCTTACCCTAATCCTAACCCTAAACCTAACCCTAAACCTAAACCTAACCCTTGCCCTTACCCTAACCCTAACTCTAAACCTAACCCTAACCCTTACCCTAAAACTAACCCTAACCCTAACCCTAACACTTACCCTTACCCTAACCCTAACCCTAACCCTTACCCTTACCCTAACCCTCACACTAACCCTAACCCTTACCATTACCCTTAACCTAACCCTAACCCTAACACTTACCCTTACCCTCACCCTAACCCTAACCCTTACCCTTACCCTTACCCTCACACTAAACCTAACCCTAAACCTTACCCTAACCCTAACCCTATCCCTAACCCTTACCCTTTCCCTAACCCTAACCCTAACGCTAACCCTTACCTTTACCCTAACCCTAAACCTAACCCTAAACCCAACCCTAACCCTAACACTAAGTCGAAGCTTAAACCTAACCCAAACCCTAACCCTAACCCTAACCCGTACCTTTCCCTAACCCTAACCCTAAACCTAACCCTACCCCTAAACCTAACCCTGACCTTACCCTTACCCTAATACTAACCCTACACCTAACCCTAACCCTAACACCTAACCCTAACCCGAACCCTAACCCTTACACTTACACTAACCCTAACCCTAACTCTGAACCTTACCATTATCCAAACCCTAACCCTAACCTTTACCCCAACTCTAAACCTAACCACAACCCTAACAATAACCCTTACCCTAACTCTAATCCTTACCCTAAAACTAACCCTAACCCTAACCCTAAGCCTAACACTTACACTTACCCTAACCCTCACCCTAACCCTAACCCTAAAGCTTACCCTTACCGTAACCCTAAACTTAACCCTAGCCCTGCCACTAACCCTAAATCTAACCGACAACCCTAACTCTCACAGTAACCCCTAAGCCTAACCATAACCATACCCATAACCCTTACCCTTTTCCTAACCCTACACCTAACCCTAAAACTTACGCTTACCCTAACACCAATCCTAACCCTAACCCTAACCCTAACCCTTCCCCTAACCCTAACCCTAACCATATCCTAACCCTTACCCTTACCCTAAACTTAAACCTAACCCTAACCCTAACCCTAACCCTTATCCTTACACTAACCCTAACCCTAATCTTAACCCTAACCCGAACCCTAACCCTAACCCTAAACCTAATCTTAAACCTAATCCTTTTCCTTACCCTAACCCTAACCATAACCCTAACCCTAAGCCTAATACTAACCCTAAACCTAACCCTTACCCTTACGCTAACCCTAACACTAAACCTAACCGTAAAACTTACCCTAACCCTAACACTAATCCTAACTCTAAACCTAACCTTAACCCTAACCCTTACCCTTACCCTAACCCTAACCCTAACCCTAAACCTAACCCTAACACTCACCCTAATCCTTACCCTAATCCTAACACTAACCATAACCCTAGCCCTAACCCTAATCTTTACCCTAATCCTTACCCTAACCCTAACCCTAAACCTAAACCTAACCCTAACCCTCACCCTAATCCTTACCCTAATCCTAACCCTAACCATAACCCTTACCCTAACCCTAATCCTTACCCTAACCCTAACCATAACCATAACACTTACCCTAACCCTAATCCTTACCCTAACCCTAACCATAACTCTAAGCCTAACCCTTCCCCTAACCTTAACCCTAACCTAACCCTACCTTAACCCTTACCCTTACCCTAATCTTAAACCTAACCCTAACCCTAACCCTAACACTTACCCGTTCACTAACCCCAATCCTAACCCTTATCCTTACCCTAACCCTAACCATAACCCTAACCCTAAGCCTAACCCTAACCCTAAACCTAACACTTACCCTTACCCTTACGCTAACCCTAAACCGAAACCTAACCGTAAACCTTACCCTACCCCTAACTCTAACCATAACCGTAAACCTAACCCTAACCCTAACCCTAACCCTTACCCTAACCCTAACCCTGGCCCTAACACTTACTCTAACCCTAACCCTAACCCTAACACTTACCCTAACCCTAACCCTAACCATTACGCTTGTCCTAACCCTAACCCTAAACTTAACCCCAATCCTTAACCTAACCCAAACCCTAACCCTAAACCTAACCCTTACCCTTACCCTAACTCTAACACTAGCGCTAACCCTAACCCTACCCTAACCCTAACCCTAACCCTAAACCTAACCATAACCCTAAACCTAACCCTAACCCTAACCCTAACACTAACCATAACCCTAGCCCTAATCATAATCCTTACCCTAATCCTTACCCTAACCCTAACCCTAATCCTAAACCTAACCCTAACCCTCACCCTAATCCTTACCCTAATCCTAACCCTAACCATAACCCTTACCCTAACCCTAATCCTTACCCTAACCCTAACCATAACCATAACACTTACCCTAACCCTAATCCTTACCCTAACCCTAACCCTAACTCTAAGCCTAACCCTTCCCCTAACCTTAACCCTAACCTAACCCTACCGTAACCCTTACCCTTACCCTAATCTTAAACCTAACCCTAACCCTAACACTTACCCTTTCACTAACCCTAATCCTAACCCTTATCCTTACCCTAACCCTAACCATAACCCTAACCCTAAGCCTAACCCTAACCCTAAAACTAACACTTACCCTTACCCTTACGCTAACCCTAAACCGAAACCTAACCGTAAACCTTACCCTAACCCTAACCCTAACCATAACCGTAAACCTAACCCTAACACTAACCCTAACCCTTACCCTAACCCTAACCCTGGCCTTAACACTTACTCTAACCCTAACCCTAACCCTAACACTTACCCTAACCCTAACCCTAACCATTACGCTTATCCTAACCCTAACACTAAACTTAACCCCAATCCTAAACCTAACCCAAACCCTAACCCTAAACCTAACCCTTACCCTTACCCTAACTCTAACATTAGCGCTAACCCTAACCCTACCCTAACCCTAACCATAACCCTAAACCTAACCATAACCCTAAACCTAACCCTAACCCTAACCCTAACACTTACCCTAACCCTAACCCTAACTCTAACACTTAAACTTACCCTAACCCTAAACTTAAGACTTAAACTTACCCTAACCCTAACCCGAAACCTAACACTTACCCTAACCCAAACCCTAACACTAACCCTTACCCTTACCCTAACCCTAACTTGCAACCTAACTGTACCCCTAACCATAAACCTAACCCTTACCCTTACCCTAACCCTAACCCTAAACCTAACCCTAACCCTAACTGTAAACTTAACCCTATCCCTAACCCTAACCCTCACCCTTACCCTAACCCTAACCCTAAACCTATCACTAACCCTAAACCTAATCCTAACCCTTACCCTTACCCTAACCCTAACCTTAACCCTAACCCTAACCCTAACCCTAATCCTTACCCTTATCCTAACCCTAACACTAACCCTAACACATACCCTTACCCTAAACCCTACCCTATCCCTAACCCTAACCCTAACCCTAACTCTAAACTAAACCCTAACCCTAACCCTAACCCTACCCCTAACACTTACCCTTTCCCTAACCCGAACCCTAACCCTAACCCTTACCCTTACCCTAACCCTAAACCTAATCCTAAACCTAACACTAAGCCTATCCCTAACCCAAAACTTAAACCTAACCCAAACCCTAACCCTAACCCTAACCCGTAACTTTCCCTAACCCTAACCCTAAACCTAACCCTAACCCTAACCCTAACCCTGACCCTTACCCTTAACCTAACCCTAAACCTACACCTAAACCTAACCCTAACCCTAACCCTAACCCTAACCCTAACCCATACTGTAACCCTTACCCTAACCCTATACCTAACCCTAACAATACCGTAACCCTAAACCGAACCCCTAAACCTAACCCTAACCCTAACCCCTAAACCTAACCATAACCATAACCATAACACTTAACCTTATCCTAACCGTACCCCTAACCCTAAAACTTACCCTTACCATAACCCCAACCCTAACTCTAACCCTAACCCTAATCATTCCCCTAACCCTAACCCTAATCCTAAACCTAACCGTAACCCTTACACTTACCCTAACCCTAACACTAATCCTAACTCTAAACCTAACCTTAACCCTAACCCTTACCCTTACCCTAACCCTAACCCTAACCCTAACCCTAAACCTAACCCTAAACCTAACCCTAACCCTAACCCTAACCCTTATCCTAACCCTAACCCTAACCCTGGCCCTAACCCTAACCTTAAACCTAACTCTAACACTTACCCTAAACCTGAACCTAACCCTAACCCTAACCCTAACCCTAACCCTATCACTTACCCTTACCCTAACACTAACTCTAACCCTTAAACCTACCCTAACCCTAACCCTAACCCTAACACTTACCCTAACCCTAACACTTACCCTAAACCTAACCCTAACCCTAACCCTAACCCTTACCATAACCCTAACCCTAACCCTTACCCTAACCCTTACCGTTACCCTTACCCTAAACCTAAACCTAACTCTAACTCTAACCCAAACCCTAACCCTTACCCTAATCCTAAACCTAACCCTTACCCTAACCCTAACCCTATCCCTAACATTAAACCTAACCTAACCCTAACCTTAACCCTAACACTTGGCTTACCCTAACCCTAACCCTAAACCTAACACTAACCCTAACCCTAACTCTAAACTTAACCCAATACCTAACCCTAACCCTCGGGCTTACCCTAACCCTAACCCTAAAACTATCACTAACCCTAACCCTAACCCTAAACCTTACCCTTACCCTAAACCTAACCCTAACCCTAACCCTAACCCTAACCCTAACCTTAAACCTAACCCTAACCCTAACCATAGCCCTAACCCTAACCCTTACCCTAACCGTAACCCTAAACCTAACCCTAACCCTAAACTTAAACCTAACCCTAACCCTAACCATAACCCTTACCCTAACCCTAATCCTTACCCTAAACCTAGCCCTAACCCTAAACCTAACCCTTCCCCTAATCCTAATCCTAACACTAACCCTACGCTAACCCTTACCCTTACCCTAACCTTAAACCTAACCCTAACCCTAACCCTAACCGTTACCCTTACACTAACCCTAACCCTAACCTTAACCCTAACCCGAACCCTAACCCTAACCCTAAACCTAACCTTAATCCTAACCCTTATTCTTACCCTAAGCCTAACCATAACCCTAACCCTAAGCCTCACCCTAACCCTAAACCTAACCCTAACCCTTACCTTAAGCTAACGCTAACCCGAAACCTAACCCTAACACTTACCCTAACCCTAACCCTAACCATAACCCTAAAACTAACCCTAACCCTAACACTAACCCTTACCCTAACCCTAACCCTGGCCCTAACCCTAACCCTAACAATAACCCTAACACTTACCCTAATCCTAACCCTAACCATTACGCTTATCCTAACCCTAACCCTAAAATTAAAACCAACCCCAAACCTAACCCTAAACCTAACCCTTACCCTAACACTAAGCCTAACCCTTACCCTTACCCTAATTCTAACCCTAAAACTTACCCTAACCCTAACCCTAACCTTAACCCTTAACCTTACCCTAACCCTACCCCTAACCCTAACCCTTTCCCTAAACCTAACCCTAACCCTAACACTTACCCTAACCCTAACCCTTACCCTAACCCTAACCCTAACCCTAACCCTTACCCTAATCCTAACACTAACACTAACCCTAACCTCTAAACCTAACCCTTAACCTAACCTTAACCCTAACCCTAACCCTTACCCTTACCATAACCCTAAACCTAACTCTAACCCTAACGCAAACCCTAACCCTTACCCTAACCCTAACCCTAACCCTTACCCTAAACCTAACCCTAACCCTAACCTTAAACATAACCCTAACCCTAATCATAACCCTAACTCTTACCCTTACCCTAAACGTAACCCTAAACCTAACCCTAACCCTAACCCTAACTCTAAACTTAAGCCTATCCCTAACCCTAACCCTCGCCCTTACCCTAACCCTAACCCTAAACCTATCACTAACCCTAACCCTAACCCTAACCCTTAACCTTACCCTAAACCTAACCCTAAACCTAACCCTAACCCGAACCCCTAACCCTACCCTAACCCTAATCCTTACCCTTATCCTATCTCTAACACTAACCCTAACACTTACCCTTACCCTAAACCCTACCCTATTCCTAACCCTAACCTTAACCCTTAAGCTAACCATAACCCTAACCCTAACCCTAACCCTAACCCTAAACCTTACCCTTACCCTAAACCTAACCGTAAACCTTACCCTAAACCTAACCCTAACCCTAACCCTTACCCTTATCTTAACCCAAACCCTAAACCTAACCCTTACCCCTACCCTAACACTAACCCTAACCATAACCCTAACCCTAAGCCTAACCCTAACACATACCCTTACCCTACCTCTAACCCTAACCTTATCGTAACCCTAAATCTAACCCTAACCCTAACCCTAACCCATACCCTAACCCTAACTCTAACACTAACCCTTACCCTTAATCTAACCCTAGCGCTAACCCTAACCCTAACCCTAACCCTAACCCTTACCCTGACCCTAACCCTAACCCTCACCCTAACACTTACCCTAACCCTAACCCTAACACTTACCCAAAGACTAACCCTAACTCTAACCCTTAAATTTACCCTAACCCTAACCCTAACATTAACACTTACCCTAACCCTAACCCTAACCCTAACCCTTACCCTAACCCTAACCCTAACACTAACCCTAACACTTACCCTAACCCTAACCCTAACCCTATCACTTACACTTACCCTAACACTAACTCTAACCCTAAAACTTACCCTAACCCTAACCCTAACCCTAACACTTACCCTAACCCTAACCCTAACCCTAACACTTACCCTAACCCTAACCCTAACCCTTACCATAACCCTAACCCTAACCCTTACCCAAACCCTTATCGTTACCCGTACCCTAAACCTAAACCTAACTCAAACTCTAACCCAAACCCTAACCCTTACCCTAATCCTAAACCTAACCCTTACCCTAACCCTAACCCTATCCCTAACATTAAACCTAACCTAACCCTAACCTTAACCCTAACACTTGGCTTACCCTAACCCTAACCCTAAACTTAACACTAACCCTAACCCTAACACTAAACTTAACCCGATACCTAACCCTAACCCTCGGGCTTACTCTAACCCTAACCCTAAACCTATCACTAACCCTAACCCTAACCCTAACCCTTACCCTTACCCTAAACCTAATCCCAAACCTAACCCTAACCCTAACCCTAACCCTAACCCTAACCTTAAACCTAACCCTAACCCTAACCATAGCCCTAACCCTAACCCTTACCCTAACCGTAACCCTAAACCTAACCCTAACCCTAACCATAACCCTTACCCTAACCCTAATCCTTACCCTAACCCTAGCCCTAACCCTAAACCTAACACTAACCCTAACCCTAACCCTAACACTTACAATACCCCTAACCCTAACCCAAACCCTTACCATAATCCTAACCCTAACCATAAACCTAACCCTTACCCTTACCCTAACCCTAAACCTAACTCTAACTCTAACCCAAACCCTAACCCTTACCCTCACCGTAACCCTAACCCTAACCCTAACCCTAACCTTAAACCTAACCTAACCCTAACCCTAACCCTAATACGTACCCTTACCCTAACCCTAACCCTAAACCTAACCCTAACCCTAACCCTAACTCTAAACTTAACCCGATACCTAATCATAACAATCGGCCTTACCCTAATCCTAACCCTAAACCTATCACTAACCCTAACCCTAACCCTAACCCTTACCCTTACCCTAAACCTAACCCTAAACCTAACCCTAACCCTAACCGTATCCCTAAACCCTAACCCTAACCCTAAACTTAACCTTAATCCTTACCCTTATCCTAACCCTAGCACTAACCCTAACACTTAACCTTACCCTAAACCCTACCCTATCCCTAACCCTAACCCTAACCCTTACCCTATCCTTAACCCTAACCCTAACCCTAAACCTTACTCTTACCCTAAACCTAACCCTAACCCTTATCCTAAACCTAACCCTAAACCTAACCCTAACTCTAACCCTAACCATAAACCCTAAGCCTAACCTTAAACCTAACCCTAATCCTTACCCTTATCCTAACCCTAACACTAACGCTAAAACTTACCCCTACCATAAACCCTAGCCTATCCCTAAATCTAACCCTAACCCTTACCCTAACCCTAACCCTAACACTAACCCTAAACCTTACTCTTACCCTAAACCTAACCCTAACCCTTACCCTAAACCTAACCCTAAACCTAACTCTAACCCTTACCCTTGTCTTAACCCGAACCCTAAACCTAACCCTTCCCCTACTCTAACGCTAACCCTAACCCTAACCCTAACAGATACTCTTACACTACCCTAACCCTAACGCATTCCCTAACCCTAACCCTAATCCTAACCCTTACCCTTACCCTAACCCTAACCCTAACCTTAACCCAACCCTAAACCTAACCCTAACACTAACCTTAACCCTAACCCTTACCCTTACCCTAACCCTAGCGCTAAACCTAACCCTAACCCTAACCCTAACCCTTACCCTAACACTAACCCTAAACCTAAACCTAACAATAACCCTAACCCTAACCTTAACCCTAACCCTTATGCGTAACCTAACCCTAAGCCAAACCCTAACCCTAAACCTAACCCTAAACCTAAACCTAACCCTAACCCTTACCCTTACCCTAACCCTAACCCTAACCCTAAACCTTACCCTTACCCTAACCCTAACCCTAACCTTAACCCAACCCTAACCCTAAACCTAACCCTTACCCTACCACTAACCCTAACCCTAATCCTTACCGTAATCCTAAACCTACACCTAACCCTTACCCTTTCCCTAACCCTAACCCTAACCCTAACCGTTACCCTTACCATAACCCTAATCCTAACCCTAAACCTAACAATAACCTTAACCCTAACCATAACCTTAAAACTAACCCAAACCATAACCCTAACCATAACCCGTACCTTTCCCTAACCCTAACCCTAAAACTAACCCTAACCCTAACGCTAACCCTGACCCTTACCCTTACCCTAACCCTAACCCTACACCTAACCCTAACCCTAACCCTAACCCTAACCCTAACACCTAACCCTAACCCTAACCCTAACCCTTACCCTTACCCTAACCCCAACTCTGAAAATAAACCAAACCCTAAACCTAAACTTAATTCTAACTCTAACCATAACCCTAAACCTTACCCTAAACCTAACCCTAACCCTAACCCTTAACCTTACCCTAACCGTAACCCTAAACCTAACCCTAACCCTAACCCTAACACCTAACCCTAACCCTAACCCCTACCCTTACCCTAACCCTAACCCTAACCCTAAACCTTACCCTTACCCTAACCCTAACCCTAACCTTAACCCAACCCTAACCCTAAACCTAACCCTTACCCTACCACTAACCCTAACCCTAATCCTTACCGTAATCCTAAACCTACACCTAACCCTTACCCTTTCCCTAACCCTAACCCTAACCCTAACCGTTACCCTTACCATAACCCTAATCCTAACCCTAAACCTAACAATAACCTTAACCCTAACCATAACCTTAAAACTAACCCAAACCATAACCCTAACCATAACCCGTACCTTTCCCTAACCCTAACCCTAAAACTAACCCTAACCCTAACGCTAACCCTGACCCTTACCCTTACCCTAACCCTAACCCTACACCTAACCCTAACCCTAACCCTAACCCTAACCCTAACACCTAACCCTAACCCTAATCCTAACCCTTACCCTTGCCCTAACCCTAACCGTAAGCCTGACCCTTACCATTACCTTAACCCTAACCCTAACCTTAACCATAACCATAACCTAACCCTAACCCTAACCCTAACATTTACCCTAACCCTAATCCTTACCCTAACCCTAACCCTAAGCCTAACACTTACCCTTACCCTAACCCTAACCATAACCCTAACCCTTAGCCTAACCCTAACCCTATACCTAACCCATACCCTTACGCTAAACCTAACCCTAAACCCAACCGTAACCCTTAACCTTACCCTAACCCTAACACTAATCCTAAATCTAACCCTAAACCTTACCCTTACCCTAACAATAACCTTAATCTTCACCCAACCCTAAACCTAACCCTAACCCTAACCCTAACCCTAACCCTTACCCTAATCCTAACCCTAGCGGTAAACCTAACCCTAAACCTAACCCTAACACTAACCCTTACCCTAACCATAACCCACACTCTAACCCTAACCCTAACACTAACCCTAACACTAACCCTAACCCCAACCCTACACCTAACCCTAACCCTAAGCCTAACGCTAACCCTTACCCTAACCCTAACCCTAATCCTAACCCTAAACCTTACCCTTACCCTAACCCTAACCCAAACCCTAACAATAAAACTAACACTTATCCTTATCCTAACCCTAACCCTATACCTAACCCTAACCCTAACCCTAACCCTTACCCTTACCCTAACACTAACCCTAACCCTAACACTAAACCTAAACCTAAACCTAACCCTACCAATAACCCTTAGTTTTACCCTAACCCTACACCTAACCCAAACCCTAACCCTAACACTTACCCTAACACTAACCCTAACTCTTAACCTTACCCTAACCCTAACCCCAACCTTAACCCCAACCCTAAACCTAACCCTAACCCTAACCATACACCTTACCATTACCCTAAACCTAAACTACTCCTTACCCTAAACCTAACCCTAACCCTAAACCTAACACTTACCCTTACCCTAATGCTAACCCTAACCCTATCCATAACCCTAAACCTAACACATACCCTTACCCTAACCCTAACCCGAACCCTAACCTTAATCCTAAAACTAACCCTAAACCTAACCCTAACCATAACCATAACCCTTTCCCTAACCCTAACCTTAACCCCAACACTTAACCTAAACACAACCCTAACCCTTACCCTAACCCTAACACTAACCTAACTCTAAACCTAACACTTACCCTAACCCTAACCCTAACCCTAACCCTTAACCTTACCCTAACTCTAACCCTAAACCTAACCCGAAACCTAACCTTAACCCTAACCCTTATACTTATCCTAAACCTAACACCAACCCTAACAATTACCCTTACACTAACCCCTTCCCTAACCCTAACCCTAAACCTTACCCTAACCCTAACCCAAACCCTAACACTAACCTTAACCCTAAACCTTATCTTTACCCTAACCCTAACACTAACCCTAACCCTAACCCTAACCCTAACCTTAACCAAACCCTTACCCTTACCCTTATCGTTACCCTAACCCTAACCCTAAACCTAACCCAAACCTAACCCTTACCCTTACCCTAAACCTAACCCTAAACCTAATCCTAAACCTAATTCTAACCCCTGAACCTAACCATACCCATAACCATAACGCTTACACTTACCCTAACCCTAACCCTAACCCTAACACTTACCCTAACCCTAACCCTAACCCTTACACTTACCCTAACCCTAAACCTAAACTCAACCCCAAACCTAAACCTAAACCTAACCCTAACGTTTACCCTAACACTTACCCTAACTCTAACCCTACCCCTAACGCTAACACTTAACCTTACCCTAACCCTAACCCTAACCTTAACCGTTACCCTAACCCTAATCCTAACCCCAATCCTTACCCTAACCCTAACCCTAAACCTAACCCTTAACTTAACCCTAACCCTAACCATAAAGATTACCCTTACACTAACCCTTACCCTTACCCTAACGCTAACAATAACCCTAACTGTAACACTAACTCTAACCCTAACCCTTACCATAACCCTACCCTAACCCAAACCCTTACCCTTACTCTAACCCAAACCCTAACCTTAACCCCACACCCAAACCTAACCCTAACCCTAACCCTAACCCTTATCCTTACCCTAACTCTAACCCTAAACCTAACCCTAACCCTAACATTAACCCTATCCCTTAACCTTACCCTAACCCTCACCCTAACCCTAAACCTATTCCTTACCCTAACCCTACCCCTAACCCTAATCCTTACCCTTTCCCTAACCCTAACCCTAACCCAAACCCTAACGCTTACCCTTACCCTAATCCTAACCCTAAAACTTACCCTAAACCTAACCCTAACCATAACCCTAACCCTTAACCTTACCTTAAGCCTAACCCTAAACCTAACCCTTACCGTTATCGTAACGCTAACCCTAACTGTAACCCTAACCCAACCCTAACACATACCCTTACCCTAACCCTAACTGTAACCCTAAACCTAAACCTAAACCTAACCCTAACCCTAACCGTAACCCTAACCCTAAACCTAACCCTAACCCTAACCCTAACCCTAACCCTTACCCTTATCCTAACCCTAAACCTAACTTTAACCCTAACCCTAATCCTAACCCATACCCTAACCGTAACCCTATCCCTTGCCCTAATTCTAACCCTAACCCTATCCTTAACCCTAAACCTAAACCTCACCCTAAACCTAACCCTAACCCTAAATCTAACCCTAACCTTAACATTAACCCTAACCCTAACCCTTACCCTTACAATAACCGTAACCCTAAACCTAACACTAACCCTAACCCTAACCTAACCCTAACCCTTAACCTTACCCTAACCCTAACCCTAAACCTAACCCTAACCCTAACACTAAACTTTACGCTAACCCTAAGCCTAACACTAACCCTTACCCGTACCCTATACCTAACCCTAACCTTAACATCAACCCTAATTCTAACCCTAACCCTAACTCTAACCATTACCCTTACCCAAACCCTAACCCTAACCGTAACCCGTAACCTAACCTTAACCCTAATCCTAACCCTAACCTTTACCTTACCCTAACCCTAACCCAAACCTAACCCTAACCCTAACCTTAACCCTAAACCTTACCCTTACCCTAACCCTAACCCTAACCCTAACCTAACCCTAACCCTAACCATACCCTTACCCTAACCCTAACCCTAACCCTAACCCTAACCCTAACACTAACACTAATGCTTACACGAACCCGAACCCTAACCCTAACCAGTACCCTTCCCCTAACCCTAACCCTAACCCTTACCCTTAGCCTAACCCTAACCCTAACCCTAACCCCTAACCCTAACCCTAACCCTTACCCTTACCCTAACACTAACTCTCACTCTAACCCTAACCCTAACACTTACCCTAACCCTAACCCTAATCCTAACACTTACTCTTACCCTAACCCTAACCCTAACCTTAACCCCAAACCTAAACCTAACCCTAATGCTAACACTTATACTAACACTTACCCTAACCCTAACACCAACCCTAACTCTTACCCTAACCCTAACCCTAACATTTACACTTACCCTAACCTTAACCTAACCCTTAACCTAACCCTCACCCTAACCCTAAACACGAAACCTAACCAGGAACCTAACCCTAACCCTAACCCTAACTCTTACCCTTACCGTAACCGTAACCCTAAACCTAACCCTAACCCTAAACTTAACCCTAACCATTAGCCTAACCCTAACCCTAATCCTAACCCTAACCCTTACCCTTACCCTAACCCTAACCCTAACCCTAAAACTAACACTTACCCTTACCCTAACCCTATCCCCAACCCTAAACCTTACCCTTGCCCTAACCCTAACCCTAAACCTAAACCTAACCCTAACCCTAACCCTAACACTTACTCTTACCGTAACCCTACCCCTAACCCTAACCCTAATCCTAACACTTACCCGAACCCTAAACCTAACCCTAACCCTTACTCTTACCCTAACCCTAACCCTAAACTTAACCCCAAACCTAAACCTAACTCTAACCCTAACCCTTACCCTAACACTTACCCTAATCCTAACCCTAACCTAACACTTACCCTTACCCTAACCCTTACCCTAACCGTTACCCTAACCCTAACCCTAAACCTAATCCTTACCCTTACCCTAACCTTAACCCTAACCCTAACCCTAATCCTTACCCTAAACCTACCCCTAACCTTAATCCTAACCCTTTCCCTAACCCTAAGCTAACCCTAAATCTAATACTTACCCTTACCCTAACCCTAACCCTAACCCTAACCTAACCCTAACCCTAACCCTAACCCTTACCCTAACCCTAACCTTACCCTTACCCTAACCCTAACCCTAAACCTAACCCTAACCCTAACCCTAACAGTACCACCTAAACCTAACCTTAACCCTTACCCTTACCCTAACCCTAACCCTAACCCTACCCTAACCCTAACCCTAACCCTAACCCTTACCCGAACCCTAACCTTACCCTTACCCTAACCCTAACCCTAAACCTAACCCTAACCCTAACCCTAACACTACCACCTAAACCTAACCTTAACCCTTACCCTTACCCTAACCCTAACCCTAACCCTAACCCTAACCCTAAACCTTACCCTTACCCTAATCATAACCCTAACCATTACTCTTACCCTAACCCTAACCCTAAACTTAACGCCAACCCTAAACCTAACCCTAACCATAACCCTTACCCTAACACTTACCCTAATCCTAACCCTAACCTAACACTTACCCTTACCCTAAACCTTCCCCTAACCCTTACCCTAAGCCTAACCCTAACCATAACCTTAACCCTAACACTTACCCTTACCCTAACCCTAACCCTAACCTTTACCCTAACCCTAACCCTAACCCTAACCCTTAGCCTAACCCTAAGACTAACCCCTATCCCTAACCCTTAACCTAACCCAAACCCTAACCGTAACCCTAACCCTTACCATTAACCTAACCCTAAACCTAACTCTAACACTAACCCTAACCCTAAACCTAACCCTAACCCTTACCCTGACCCTAAACCTAACTCTTACCCTAACCCTAACCCTAACCCTAACCCTAAACTTAACCCTAACCCTAACCCTAATCCTAAC
>JANJXV010000819.1:65000-95000 GCA_024803745.1 Megascapheus bottae | reverse complement strand
CTAACCTTTACCCTAATCGTAACCCTAAACCTAACCCTAACCCAAACCATAACCCCTAACCCTAACCCTAATCCTTACCCTTATCCTAATCCTAACACTAACCCTAACACTTACCCTTACCCTAAACCCTACCCTATCCCTAACCCTAACCCTAACCCTTGCCCTAACCCTAACCCTAACCCTAAACCTTACCCTTACCCTAAACCTAACCGTAACCCTTACTCTAAACCTAACCCTAACCCTAACCCTAACCCTTCCCGTTATCTTAACCCTAACCCTAAATCTAACCCTTACGCTAACCCTAACCCTAACCCTATCCCTAACCCTAACCCTAAGAAATACCCTTACCCTAACCCTAACCCTAACCTTAACCGTAACCCTAAACCTAACCCTAACCGTAACCCTTAACCATACCCTAACCCTAACCCTAACCGTAACCTTTACCCTTACCCTAACCCTAACCCTAACCTTAACGCAACCCTAAACATAAACCTAGCCCTAAGCCTAACCCTTACACTTACCCTAACCCTAGGGCTAAACCTAACCCTAACCCTAACCATAACCCTTACCCTAAACCTAATCCTAATCCTAACCCTAACCCTTACCCTTACCCTAAACCTAACCCTAAACCTAACCCTTATCCTAACCCTAAACCTAACCTTAACCATAACCTTTATCCTTACCCTAACCCTCACCCTAACCCTAAAACTAAACCTAACCCTAAATCTAAACCTAACCCTTACCCTTATCCTAACCCTAACCCTAACGCTAACCTTATCCTAACACTAACCCTACCCTAACCCTAACCCTTACCCTTACCCTAAACCTAACCCGAACCCTAATCCTAACCCTTTCTCTTACCCTAAACCTAACCGCAACCCTAACCCTAACCTTTACCCTTACCCTAACTGTAACCCTAAGCCTAACCCTAACCGTAACCCTAACACTAATCCTAACCCTAACCCTTACCCTTCCCCTAACCCTAACCCTAACCCTAACCATAAACCTACCCCTAACCCTAACCTTAACCCTAACACTTAACCTTAGCCTAAATCTAACCCTACCCCTAAACCTAAAACTAACACCAACCCTAACCTTAACCCTTATCCTTACCCTAACCCTAACCCTAAACCTAACGCTAACACTTACCCTTACCCTCACCCTAACCCTCAACATAAACCTAAACCTAACCCTAACCATAATCGTAAACTTAACCCTAACCCTTATTCTTACCCTAACCCTAACCCTAACCCTAACCCTAAACCTAACCCTAAAACTTAACCTTACCCTTACCTTAACCCTAACCCTAACCCTAACCCTTCCCTTACCCTAACGCTAACCCTTACCCTTACCTTAAACCTAACCCTAACCCTAACACTTACCCTTACCCAAACACTAACCCTATCCCTAACCGTAACCCTAAACCTAAACCTAACCCTAACCCTAACCCTAACGCTTACCCTAACCCTAACCCTAACCCTAACACTTACCTTTACCCTAACCCTAAACCTAACCTTAACCCCAACCCCAAACCTAACCCTAACCCTAACCCTAACTATTAACCTTACCCTAACCCTAATCCTAAACCTAAACCTAACCCTAACCCTAACCCTAAACCTTACACTAAGACTAACCCTAATCCTAACCCTAACCCTTACCCTTAACTTAACCCTAACCCTAAACCTAAACCTAAACCTAACCCTAAGCCTAACACTAACGCTAACCCTTAACACTAATAACCCTAACCCTTATCCTTATCCTAACCCTAACCCTAACCCTTAACACTTAACCTTACCCAACCCCATCCCTAACCCTAACCCTAACCATTACCCTAACCCTAACCCTAACCCTAACCCTAACACTTACCATTACCCTAACGCTAATTCTAACCCTAACCCTAACCCTAACCCTAAACCTAAACCTAACACATACCCTTACCCTAACCCTAACCCTTACCTTTACCGTAACTCTAAACACTTATCCTTACCATGACCTTACCCCTAACCCTAAACCTAACCCTAACCCTAACCTTAACCCTAACCCTTTCCCTTACGCTAACCCTAACCCTAACCTTAACCCTAAACCTAACACTTACCCTTATCCTAACCCTAACCCTAAACCTAACCCTAACCCTTACCCTAACCGTAACCCTAAGCCTAACCCTAAGCCTAACCCTAACACTAACCCTAACCCTAACCCTTACCCTTACCCTAACCCTAAACCTAAACCTAACACTAACCATAAACCTAACATTAACCCTAACCCTAACCCTTATCCTTACCCTAACCCTAACCCTAAAACTCAGCCTAACTCTAACCCTAACCCTAACCCTAACACCTAAAGCTAACCCTAACCCTTACCCTTACCCTAACCCTAACCCTAACTCTAACCCTAACCCTAAGACTTACCCTAAACCTAACCCTAACCATTACCCTTATACTAACCCTGACCCTAAACTTAACCCAGGCCTAAACCTAACCCTAACCCTAACCCTTACCCTAACACTTATCCTAACCCTAACCCTAACCCTAACCCTAACACTAACACTAACCCTTACCATAACCCTAACCCTAACCCTAACACTTACCCTAACCCTAACCCTAACCCGAAGCCTTACCCTAATCCTAACCCTAACCCTAACCCTAACCACTCAACCTAACCCTTAACATAACCCTAACCCTAACTCTAACCCTAATCCTTACCCTTACCCTAACCCTAAACCTAACTCTAACCCTAACCCTAACCCCAACCCTTACACTAACCCTAACCCTAACCCTAACCCTTACCCTAACACTAACCCTAACCCTAACCCTAACCTTAAACCTAACCCTAACCATACCCCCAACCCTAACCCTCACCCTTACCCTAACCCTAACCCTAAACCTAACCCTAACAATAACCCTAACTCTAAACTTAACCATAAACCTAACCCTAACACTTGCCTTTTCCCTAACCCCAACCCTAAACCTATCACTAACCCTACCCCTAAACCTAACCCTAACCGTAACCCCTAACCCTAACCCTAACCCTAATTCTTACCCTTATCCTAACACTAACCCTAACCCTAACACTTACCCTGACCCTAACACCTAGCCTAACCCTAACCCTAACCCTAACACTTGCCCTAACCCTAACCCTCACAGTAACCCTAATCCTAACCCTAACCTTACCCTTACCCTAACCCTAATCCTAAAACTAACCCTAAACCTAATCCTAACCCTAACCTTAACCCTAACCCTTATCCTTACCCTAACCCTAACCCTAAATCTAACCCTAACCCTAAACCTAACCCTTACCCTCACCCTAACTCTAACTCTAAACCTAACCTTAACCCTTACCCTAACACTAACCCTAACCCTAACCCTAACCCTTACCCTTAACCTAAACGTAACCCTAACCCTAACCCTTACCCTTACCCTTACCCTATTCCTACCCCTAACCCTAACCCTAACCCTTACCCTTACCCCTACCCTAATACTATCCCTAAACTTAACCCTAACCCTAACCCTAACCCTTACCTTACCCTAAGCCTAACTCTGAACCTAAACCGAACAATAACCCTATCCCTAACCCAAACTCTTATCCTTACCCTATCCCTAACCCTAAACCTAACCCTAACCCTACCCCTAACCCTTACCGTTTCCCTAACCCTAACCCTAAACCTAACACTTACGCTTACCCTAACCATAAACCTAACCCTAAACCTAACCCTAACCCTAACCCTAACCCTAACCTTAACCCAAACCTAACCCTAATCCTAACCCTTACTCTTACCCTAACCCTAACCCTAACTTTAACCCAACCCTAACCCTAACCCTAAACCTTACCCTAACACTAACACTAACAATAATCCTTACCCTAACCCTAACCCTAACCCAACCACTAGCCCTTACCCTTTCCCTAACCCTAACACTAACCCTAACCCTTACCTTACCCTAACCCTAAACCTAACCCTAAACCTAACCCTAACCCTAACCCTAACACTAACCTTAAACCTAACTCAAAACCTAACCCTAACCCTAATCCGTACCCTAACCCTAACCCTAAACCTAACCCTAACCCTAACCCTAAACCTAACCCTAAACCTAACCCTAACCCTACCCCTAACCCTTACCCTTTCCCTAACCCTAACCCTAAACCTAACCCTTACCATTACCCTAACCCTAAACCTTACCCTAACCCTAACCCTAACCCTAAACCTAACCCTAACCTTAACCCAACCCTAACCCTAACCCTAACCCTAAACCTTACCCTAATCCTAACCCTAACATTAACCCTAATCTTAAACCTAACCCTAACCCTAAACATAACCCTAACCCTTACCCTTACCCTAACCGTAAGCCTAAACCTAACCCTAAACCTTACCCTAACTCTAAACTTAACCCTATGCCTAACCCTAACCCTCCCCCTTACCCTAACCCTAACCCTGAACCTATCACTAACCCTAACCCTACCCCTAACCGTTACCCTTACCCTAAACCGAACCTTAACCTAACCCTAACCCTAACCCTTACCCTAACCCTAACCCTAACCCTAAACCTTACCCTTACCCTAAATCTAACCCTAACCCTTACTCTAAACCTAACCCTAACCCTAACCCTAACCCTTCCCCTTATCTTAACCCTAACCCTAAACCTAAACCTTACCCCTACCATAAGGCTAACCATAACCGAAACACCAACCCTAACCCTAACCCTAAGAAATACCCTTACCCTAACCCTACCCCTAACCTTAACCATAACCCTTATCATTACCCTAACCCTAACCCTAACCCTAACACTAAACCTAACCCTAAACCTAAACCTAACCCTTACCCTTACCCTAACCCTAACCCTAAACCTAACCCTTACCCTAACACTAACCCTACCCTAACCCTAACCCTTACCCTTACCCTAAACCTAACCCTAACCCTTACGCTAACATTAACCCTAACCCTAACCCTAACCCTTACTCTTACCCTAACCCTACACCTAACCCTAACCCTAACCCTAACCCTTACCTTTACCGTAACCCTAAACCTAAACATAACCCTAACCCTTACTCTTACCCTTAACCTCATCTAAACTTAAACCTAACCCTAACCCTAACCCTAACCTTAATCCTAAATCCTTATCCTTACACTAACCCTAACCCTAACCATAAACCTAACCCTAACACTAAACTTAACCCTAACCCTTTCCCTTACCCTAACCCTAACCCTAACCCTAACCATAAACCTAACATTATCCCTAACCCTAACCCTTATCCTTACCGTAACCCTAAACCTAAAACTAACCCTAACCCTAACCCTAACATTAACCCCTACCCCTACCCCTAACCCTTACCCTTACCCTAACCCTAACCCTAACCCTAACCCTAACACTTACCCTAACCCTAACCCTAACAATTACCCTAACACTTACCCTAACCCTAATCCAAACCCTAACACTTACCCTTACCCTAACCCTAACCCTAAACCTTACACTAACCCTAACCCTAAACTTAACACTTACAATTACCGTAACCCTAACCCTAACCCTAACACTTACCCTAACCCTAACACTAACCCTAACCATAAACCTAATATTATCCCTAACCCTAACCCTTATCCTTACCCTTACCCTAACCCTAACCCTAACCCTAACACTTACCCTACCCTAACCCTAACCCTTACCCTTACCCTAAACCTAACCCTAACCCTTACCCTAACATTAACCGTAACCCTAACCCTAACCCTTACTCTTACCCTAACCCTACACCTAACCCTAACCCTAACCCTAACCCTTACCTTTACAGTAACCCTAAACCTAAACATAACCCTAACCCTTACTCTTACCCTTAACCTCATCTAAACTTAAACCTAACCCGAACCCTAACCCTAACCTTAACCCTAAACCCTTATCCTTACACTAACCCTAACCCTAGCCATAAACCTAACCCTAACACTAAACTTAACCCTAACCCTTTCCCTTACCCTAACCCTAACCCTAACCCTAACCATAAACCTAACATTATCCCTAACCCTAACCCTTATCCTTACCATAACCCTAAACCTAAAACTAACCCTAACCCTAACCCTAACATTAACCCCTACCCCTACCCCTAACCCTTACCCTTACCCTAACCCTAACACTAACCCTAACCCTAACACTTACCCTAACCCTAACCCTAACAATTACCCTAACACTTACCCTAACCCTAATCCAAACCCTAACACTTACCCTTACCCTAACCCTAACCCTAAACCTTACCCTAACCCTAACCCTAAACTTAACACTTACAATTACCATAACCCTAACCCTAACCCTAACACTTACCCTAACCCTAACACTAACCCTAACCATAAACCTAACATTATCCCTAACCCTAACCCTTATCCTTACCCTTACCCTAACCCTAACCCTAACCCTAACACTTACCCTAACCCTAAACCTAACCCTAACCCTTACCCTAACCCTAAACCTAACCCTAACCCTTACCCTAACCCTAACCCTAACACTTACCCTAACCCTAACCCTAACCAGTACGCTTATCCTAAACGTAACCCTAAACTTAACCATAAACCTAAACCTAACCTTTACCCTTACCCTAATACTTACCCTAACCCTAACCCTAACCCTAACCCTTACCCTAACCCTAACTCTAACCCTAAAACTTACCCTAACCCTAACCCTAACCTTAACACTTAACCTTACACTAACCCTAACCCTAACCCTAACCCTTACCCTAAAGGTAACCCTAACCCTAACACTTACCTTAACCCTAACCCTTACCCTAACCCTCACCCTAACCCTAATCCTTACCCTAATCCTAACCCTAACACTAACCCTAATCTCTAATCCTAACCCTTAACCTAACCCTAACCCTAACTCTTACCCTTACTCTAACCCTAATCCTAACCCAAACCCTAACCGAAACCCTAACCCTTACCCTAACCCTAACCCCAACCCTTACCAACCCTAACCCTAACCTTAAACCTAACCCTAACCAGAACCATAACCCTAACCCTTACCCTAACCCTAACACTAAACCTAACCCTAACCCTAACTCTAAACTTAACCCTATCCCTAACCCTAACCCTCGCCCTTACCCTAACCCTAACCCTAAACCTATCACTAACCCTAACCCTAATCCTAACCATTACCCTTACCCTAAACCTAACCCTAAACATAACCCTTAACCTAAACCTGGCACTAACCCTGACACTAAACCAAACCCTAAAGTTAACCCTAACCCTAACCTTAAACCTAACCCTTATCCTTACCCTAATCCTAACCCTAAACCTAACCCTTGCCCTTACCCTAACCCTAACTCTAAACCTAACCCTAACCCTTACCCTAACACTAACCCTAAACCTAACACTAACACTTACCCTTTCCCTAACCCTAACACTATCCCTAACCCTTACCTTAACCTAACCCTAACCCTAACCCTGACCCTTACCCTTACACTTACCCTAACACTAACCCTAACCCTAACCCTGAACCTAACCCTAACCCTACCCCTAAACCTTACCCTTTCCCTAACCCTAACCCTAAACCTAACCCTTAGCCTTATCCTAAGCCTAAACCTAACCCTAAACCTAACCCTAACCCCAACCCTAAACCCAACCTTAACCCAAGCATAACCCTAACCCTAACCCTTACTCTTACCCTAACCTTAACCCTAACCTTAACCCAACCCTAACCCTAACCCTAACCCTTACCCTCATACTAACCCTAACCCTAATCCTTACCCTAACCCTAACCCTATCCGTAACCCTTACCCTTTCCCTAACACTAACCCTAACCCTTACCTTTATCCTAACCCTAAACCTAACCCTAACCCTAACACTAAGCCGAAGCTTAAAATTAACACAAGCCCTAACCCTAAGCCTAACACTAACCTTAATCCAAAACATAACCATAACCCCAAACATAACCCTTACCCTTACCCTAACCCTAACCCTAAGCCTAACCCTAACCCTAAGCCTAACCCTAACTCTAAACTTAACCCTAACCCTTACCCTTACCCTAAACCTAACCCTAACCATTACCCTAAACCTAACCCTAACCCTAACCCGAAACCTTACCCTACCTTAACCCTAACCATAACCCTTACCCTTACCCTAACGTTAACCCTAACCCTAAACCTAAACCTAACCCTAATACTAATACATACCCTTACCCTAACCCTAAACCATAACCTAAACCTAACCCTAACCCTAACTCTTACCCTTACCCTATCCCTAACCCTAACCTTAACCCACCCCTAAACCTAACCCTAATACTAACCCTATCCCTTACCCTTACCCTAAACCTACCCCTAAAACTTACCCTAACCCTAACCCTTCCCCTAACCCTAACCCTAATCCTAACACTAACCCTTACCATTACCCTAACCCTAACACTAAACCTAACCCTAAACTTAACCCTAACCCTATCCTTAACCCTAACCCTTATCCTTACCCTAATCCTAACCCTAAACCTAACCCTAAACCTAAACCTAACCCTTGCCCTTACCCTAACCCTAACTCTAAACCTAACCCTAACCCTTACCCTAAAACTAACCCTAACCCTAACCCTAACACTTACCCTTACCCTAACCCTAACCCTAACCCTTACCCTTACCCTAACCCTCACACTAACCCTAACCCTTACCATTACCCTTAACCTAACCCTAACCCTAACACTTACCCTTACCCTCACCCTAACCCTAACCCTTACCCTTACCCTTACCCTCACACTAAACCTAACCCTAAACCTTACCCTAACCCTAACCCTATCCCTAACCCTTACCCTTTCCCTAACCCTAACCCTAACGCTAACCCTTACCTTTACCCTAACCCTAAACCTAACCCTAAACCCAACCCTAACCCTAACACTAAGTCGAAGCTTAAACCTAACCCAAACCCTAACCCTAACCCTAACCCGTACCTTTCCCTAACCCTAACCCTAAACCTAACCCTACCCCTAAACCTAACCCTGACCTTACCCTTACCCTAATACTAACCCTACACCTAACCCTAACCCTAACCCTAACACCTAACCCTAACCCGAACCCTAACCCTTACACTTACACTAACCCTAACCCTAACTCTGAACCTTACCATTATCCAAACCCTAACCCTAACCTTTACCCCAACTCTAAACCTAACCACAACCCTAACAATAACCCTTACCCTAACTCTAATCCTTACCCTAAAACTAACCCTAACCCTAACCCTAAGCCTAACACTTACACTTACCCTAACCCTCACCCTAACCCTAACCCTAAAGCTTACCCTTACCGTAACCCTAAACTTAACCCTAGCCCTGCCACTAACCCTAAATCTAACCGACAACCCTAACTCTCACAGTAACCCCTAAGCCTAACCATAACCATACCCATAACCCTTACCCTTTTCCTAACCCTACACCTAACCCTAAAACTTACGCTTACCCTAACACCAATCCTAACCCTAACCCTAACCCTAACCCTTCCCCTAACCCTAACCCTAACCATATCCTAACCCTTACCCTTACCCTAAACTTAAACCTAACCCTAACCCTAACCCTAACCCTTATCCTTACACTAACCCTAACCCTAATCTTAACCCTAACCCGAACCCTAACCCTAACCCTAAACCTAATCTTAAACCTAATCCTTTTCCTTACCCTAACCCTAACCATAACCCTAACCCTAAGCCTAATACTAACCCTAAACCTAACCCTTACCCTTACGCTAACCCTAACACTAAACCTAACCGTAAAACTTACCCTAACCCTAACACTAATCCTAACTCTAAACCTAACCTTAACCCTAACCCTTACCCTTACCCTAACCCTAACCCTAACCCTAAACCTAACCCTAACACTCACCCTAATCCTTACCCTAATCCTAACACTAACCATAACCCTAGCCCTAACCCTAATCTTTACCCTAATCCTTACCCTAACCCTAACCCTAAACCTAAACCTAACCCTAACCCTCACCCTAATCCTTACCCTAATCCTAACCCTAACCATAACCCTTACCCTAACCCTAATCCTTACCCTAACCCTAACCATAACCATAACACTTACCCTAACCCTAATCCTTACCCTAACCCTAACCATAACTCTAAGCCTAACCCTTCCCCTAACCTTAACCCTAACCTAACCCTACCTTAACCCTTACCCTTACCCTAATCTTAAACCTAACCCTAACCCTAACCCTAACACTTACCCGTTCACTAACCCCAATCCTAACCCTTATCCTTACCCTAACCCTAACCATAACCCTAACCCTAAGCCTAACCCTAACCCTAAACCTAACACTTACCCTTACCCTTACGCTAACCCTAAACCGAAACCTAACCGTAAACCTTACCCTACCCCTAACTCTAACCATAACCGTAAACCTAACCCTAACCCTAACCCTAACCCTTACCCTAACCCTAACCCTGGCCCTAACACTTACTCTAACCCTAACCCTAACCCTAACACTTACCCTAACCCTAACCCTAACCATTACGCTTGTCCTAACCCTAACCCTAAACTTAACCCCAATCCTTAAACTAACCCAAACCCTAACCCTAAACCTAACCCTTACCCTTACCCTAACTCTAACACTAGCGCTAACCCTAACCCTACCCTAACCCTAACCCTAACCCTAAACCTAACCATAACCCTAAACCTAACCCTAACCCTAACCCTAACACTAACCATAACCCTAGCCCTAATCATAATCCTTACCCTAATCCTTACCCTAACCCTAACCCTAATCCTAAACCTAACCCTAACCCTCACCCTAATCCTTACCCTAATCCTAACCCTAACCATAACCCTTACCCTAACCCTAATCCTTACCCTAACCCTAACCATAACCATAACACTTACCCTAACCCTAATCCTTACCCTAACCCTAACCCTAACTCTAAGCCTAACCCTTCCCCTAACCTTAACCCTAACCTAACCCTACCGTAACCCTTACCCTTACCCTAATCTTAAACCTAACCCTAACCCTAACACTTACCCTTTCACTAACCCTAATCCTAACCCTTATCCTTACCCTAACCCTAACCATAACCCTAACCCTAAGCCTAACCCTAACCCTAAAACTAACACTTACCCTTACCCTTACGCTAACCCTAAACCGAAACCTAACCGTAAACCTTACCCTAACCCTAACCCTAACCATAACCGTAAACCTAACCCTAACACTAACCCTAACCCTTACCCTAACCCTAACCCTGGCCTTAACACTTACTCTAACCCTAACCCTAACCCTAACACTTACCCTAACCCTAACCCTAACCATTACGCTTATCCTAACCCTAACACTAAACTTAACCCCAATCCTAAACCTAACCCAAACCCTAACCCTAAACCTAACCCTTACCCTTACCCTAACTCTAACATTAGCGCTAACCCTAACCCTACCCTAACCCTAACCATAACCCTAAACCTAACCATAACCCTAAACCTAACCCTAACCCTAACCCTAACACTTACCCTAACCCTAACCCTAACTCTAACACTTAAACTTACCCTAACCCTAAACTTAAGACTTAAACTTACCCTAACCCTAACCCTAAACCTTACCCTAACCCTAACCCGAAACCTAACACTTACCCTAACCCAAACCCTAACACTAACCCTTACCCTTACCCTAACCCTAACTTGCAACCTAACTGTACCCCTAACCATAAACCTAACCCTTACCCTTACCCTAACCCTAACCCTAAACCTAACCCTAACCCTAACTGTAAACTTAACCCTATCCCTAACCCTAACCCTCACCCTTACCCTAACCCTAACCCTAAACCTATCACTAACCCTAAACCTAATCCTAACCCTTACCCTTACCCTAACCCTAACCTTAACCCTAACCCTAACCCTAACCCTAATCCTTACCCTTATCCTAACCCTAACACTAACCCTAACACATACCCTTACCCTAAACCCTACCCTATCCCTAACCCTAACCCTAACCCTAACTCTAAACTAAACCCTAACCCTAACCCTAACCCTACCCCTAACACTTACCCTTTCCCTAACCCGAACCCTAACCCTAACCCTTACCCTTACCCTAACCCTAAACCTAATCCTAAACCTAACACTAAGCCTATCCCTAACCCAAAACTTAAACCTAACCCAAACCCTAACCCTAACCCTAACCCGTAACTTTCCCTAACCCTAACCCTAAACCTAACCCTAACCCTAACCCTAACCCTGACCCTTACCCTTAACCTAACCCTAAACCTACACCTAAACCTAACCCTAACCCTAACCCTAACCCTAACCCTAACCCATACTGTAACCCTTACCCTAACCCTATACCTAACCCTAACAATACCGTAACCCTAAACCGAACCCCTAAACCTAACCCTAACCCTAACCCCTAAACCTAACCATAACCATAACCATAACACTTAACCTTATCCTAACCGTACCCCTAACCCTAAAACTTACCCTTACCATAACCCCAACCCTAACTCTAACCCTAACCCTAATCATTCCCCTAACCCTAACCCTAATCCTAAACCTAACCGTAACCCTTACACTTACCCTAACCCTAACACTAATCCTAACTCTAAACCTAACCTTAACCCTAACCCTTACCCTTACCCTAACCCTAACCCTAACCCTAACCCTAAACCTAACCCTAAACCTAACCCTAACCCTAACCCTAACCCTTATCCTAACCCTAACCCTAACCCTGGCCCTAACCCTAACCTTAAACCTAACTCTAACACTTACCCTAAACCTGAACCTAACCCTAACCCTAACCCTAACCCTAACCCTATCACTTACCCTTACCCTAACACTAACTCTAACCCTTAAACCTACCCTAACCCTAACCCTAACCCTAACACTTACCCTAACCCTAACACTTACCCTAAACCTAACCCTAACCCTAACCCTAACCCTTACCATAACCCTAACCCTAACCCTTACCCTAACCCTTACCGTTACCCTTACCCTAAACCTAAACCTAACTCTAACTCTAACCCAAACCCTAACCCTTACCCTAATCCTAAACCTAACCCTTACCCTAACCCTAACCCTATCCCTAACATTAAACCTAACCTAACCCTAACCTTAACCCTAACACTTGGCTTACCCTAACCCTAACCCTAAACCTAACACTAACCCTAACCCTAACTCTAAACTTAACCCAATACCTAACCCTAACCCTCGGGCTTACCCTAACCCTAACCCTAAAACTATCACTAACCCTAACCCTAACCCTAAACCTTACCCTTACCCTAAACCTAACCCTAACCCTAACCCTAACCCTAACCCTAACCTTAAACCTAACCCTAACCCTAACCATAGCCCTAAACCTAACCCTTACCCTAAACGTAACCCTAAACCTAACCCTAACCCTAAACTTAAACCTAACCCTAACCCTAACCATAACCCTTACCCTAACCCTAATCCTTACCCTAAACCTAGCCCTAACCCTAAACCTAACCCTTCCCCTAATCCTAATCCTAACACTAACCCTACGCTAACCCTTACCCTTACCCTAACCTTAAACCTAACCCTAACCCTAACCCTAACCGTTACCCTTACACTAACCCTAACCCTAACCTTAACCCTAACCCGAACCCTAACCCTAACCCTAAACCTAACCTTAATCCTAACCCTTATTCTTACCCTAAGCCTAACCATAACCCTAACCCTAAGCCTCACCCTAACCCTAAACCTAACCCTAACCCTTACCTTAAGCTAACGCTAACCCGAAACCTAACCCTAACACTTACCCTAACCCTAACCCTAACCATAACCCTAAAACTAACCCTAACCCTAACACTAACCCTTACCCTAACCCTAACCCTGGCCCTAACCCTAACCCTAACCCTAACCCTAACACTTACCCTAATCCTAACCCTAACCATTACGCTTATCCTAACCCTAACCCTAAAATTAAAACCAACCCCAAACCTAACCCTAAACCTAACCCTTACCCTAACACTAAACCTAACCCTTACCCTTACCCTAATTCTAACCCTAAAACTTACCCTAACCCTAACCCTAACCTTAACCCTTAACCTTACCCTAACCCTACCCCTAACCCTAACCCTTTCCCTAAACCTAACCCTAACCCTAACACTTACCCTAACCCTAACCCTTACCCTAACCCTAACCCTAACCCTAACCCTTACCCTAATCCTAACACTAACACTAACCCTAACCTCTAAACCTAACCCTTAACCTAACCTTAACCCTAACCCTAACCCTTACCCTTACCATAACCCTAAACCTAACTCTAACCCTAACGCAAACCCTAACCCTTACCCTAACCCTAACCCTAACCCTTACCCTAAACCTAACCCTAACCCTAACCTTAAACATAACCCTAACCCTAATCATAACCCTAACTCTTACCCTTACCCTAAACGTAACCCTAAACCTAACCCTAACCCTAACCCTAACTCTAAACTTAAGCCTATCCCTAACCCTAACCCTCGCCCTTACCCTAACCCTAACCCTAAACCTATCACTAACCCTAACCCTAACCCTAACCCTTAACCTTACCCTAAACCTAACCCTAAACCTAACCCTAACCCGAACCCCTAACCCTACCCTAACCCTAATCCTTACCCTTATCCTATCTCTAACACTAACCCTAACACTTACCCTTACCCTAAACCCTACCCTATTCCTAACCCTAACCTTAACCCTTAAGCTAACCATAACCCTAACCCTAACCCTAACCCTAACCCTAAACCTTACCCTTACCCTAAACCTAACCGTAAACCTTACCCTAAACCTAACCCTAACCCTAACCCTTACCCTTATCTTAACCCAAACCCTAAACCTAACCCTTACCCCTACCCTAACACTAACCCTAACCATAACCCTAACCCTAAGCCTAACCCTAACACATACCCTTACCCTACCTCTAACCCTAACCTTATCGTAACCCTAAATCTAACCCTAACCCTAACCCTAACCCATACCCTAACCCTAACTCTAACACTAACCCTTACCCTTAATCTAACCCTAGCGCTAACCCTAACCCTAACCCTAACCCTAACCCTTACCCTGACCCTAACCCTAACCCTCACCCTAACACTTACCCTAACCCTAACCCTAACACTTACCCAAAGACTAACCCTAACTCTAACCCTTAAATTTACCCTAACCCTAACCCTAACATTAACACTTACCCTAACCCTAACCCTAACCCTAACCCTTACCCTAACCCTAACCCTAACACTAACCCTAACACTTACCCTAACCCTAACCCTAACCCTATCACTTACACTTACCCTAACACTAACTCTAACCCTAAAACTTACCCTAACCCTAACCCTAACCCTAACACTTACCCTAACCCTAACCCTAACCCTAACACTTACCCTAACCCTAACCCTAACCCTTACCATAACCCTAACCCTAACCCTTACCCAAACCCTTATCGTTACCCGTACCCTAAACCTAAACCTAACTCAAACTCTAACCCAAACCCTAACCCTTACCCTAATCCTAAACCTAACCCTTACCCTAACCCTAACCCTATCCCTAACATTAAACCTAACCTAACCCTAACCTTAACCCTAACACTTGGCTTACCCTAACCCTAACCCTAAACTTAACACTAACCCTAACCCTAACACTAAACTTAACCCGATACCTAACCCTAACCCTCGGGCTTACCCTAACCCTAACCCTAAACCTATCACTAACCCTAACCCTAACCCTAACCCTTACCCTTACCCTAAACCTAATCCCAAACCTAACCCTAACCCTAACCCTAACCCTAACCCTAACCTTAAACCTAACCCTAACCCTAACCATAGCCCTAACCCTAACCCTTACCCTAACCGTAACCCTAAACCTAACCCTAACCCTAACCATAACCCTTACCCTAACCCTAATCCTTACCCTAACCCTAGCCCTAACCCTAAACCTAACACTAACCCTAACCCTAACCCTAACACTTACAATACCCCTAACCCTAACCCAAACCCTTACCATAATCCTAACCCTAACCATAAACCTAACCCTTACCCTTACCCTAACCCTAAACCTAACTCTAACTCTAACCCAAACCCTAACCCTTACCCTCACCGTAACCCTAACCCTAACCCTAACCCTAACCTTAAACCTAACCTAACCCTAACCCTAACCCTAATACGTACCCTTACCCTAACCCTAACCCTAAACCTAACCCTAACCCTAACCCTAACTCTAAACTTAACCCGATACCTAATCATAACAATCGGCCTTACCCTAATCCTAACCCTAAACCTATCACTAACCCTAACCCTAACCCTAACCCTTACCCTTACCCTAAACCTAACCCTAAACCTAACCCTAACCCTAACCGTATCCCTAAACCCTAACCCTAACCCTAAACTTAACCTTAATCCTTACCCTTATCCTAACCCTAGCACTAACCCTAACACTTAAACTTACCCTAAACCCTACCCTATCCCTAACCCTAACCCTAACCCTTACCCTATCCTTAACCCTAACCCTAACCCTAAACCTTACTCTTACCCTAAACCTAACCCTAACCCTTATCCTAAACCTAACCCTAAACCTAACCCTAACTCTAACCCTAACCATAAACCCTAAGCCTAACCTTAAACCTAACCCTAATCCTTACCCTTATCCTAACCCTAACACTAACGCTAAAACTTACCCCTACCATAAACCCTAGCCTATCCCTAAATCTAACCCTAACCCTTACCCTAACCCTAACCCTAACACTAACCCTAAACCTTACTCTTACCCTAAACCTAACCCTAACCCTTACCCTAAACCTAACCCTAAACCTAACTCTAACCCTTACCCTTGTCTTAACCCGAACCCTAAACCTAACCCTTCCCCTACTCTAACGCTAACCCTAACCCTAACCCTAACAGATACTCTTACACTACCCTAACCCTAACGCATTCCCTAACCCTAACCCTAATCCTAACCCTTACCCTTACCCTAACCCTAACCCTAACCTTAACCCAACCCTAAACCTAACCCTAACACTAACCTTAACCCTAACCCTTACCCTTACCCTAACCCTAGCGCTAAACCTAACCCTAACCCTAACCCTAACCCTTACCCTAACACTAACCCTAAACCTAAACCTAACAATAACCCTAACCCTAACCTTAACCCTAACCCTTATGCTTAACCTAACCCTAAGCCAAACCCTAACCCTAAACCTAACCCTAAACCTAAACCTAACCCTAACCCTTACCCTTACCCTAACCCTAACCCTAACCCTAACCTTAACCCTAACCCTAACCCTAACCCTTACCCTTACCCTAACCCCAACTCTGAAAATAAACCAAACCCTAAACCTAAACTTAATTCTAACTCTAACCATAACCCTAAACCTTACCCTAAACCTAACCCTAACCCTAACCCTTAACCTTACCCTAACCGTAACCCTAAACCTAACCCTAACCCTAACCCTAACACCTAACCCTAACCCTAACCCCTACCCTTACCCTAACCCTAACCCTAACCCTAAACCTTACCCTTACCCTAACCCTAACCCTAACCTTAACCCAACCCTAACCCTAAACCTAACCCTTACCCTACCACTAACCCTAACCCTAATCCTTACCGTAATCCTAAACCTACACCTAACCCTTACCCTTTCCCTAACCCTAACCCTAACCCTAACCGTTACCCTTACCATAACCCTAATCCTAACCCTAAACCTAACAATAACCTTAACCCTAACCATAACCTTAAAACTAACCCAAACCATAACCCTAACCATAACCCGTACCTTTCCCTAACCCTAACCCTAAAACTAACCCTAACCCTAACGCTAACCCTGACCCTTACCCTTACCCTAACCCTAACCCTACACCTAACCCTAACCCTAACCCTAACCCTAACCCTAACACCTAACCCTAACCCTAATCCTAACCCTTACCCTTGCCCTAACCCTAACCGTAAGCCTGACCCTTACCATTACCTTAACCCTAACCCTAACCTTAACCATAACCATAACCTAACCCTAACCCTAACCCTAACATTTACCCTAACCCTAATCCTTACCCTAACCCTAACCCTAAGCCTAACACTTACCCTTACCCTAACCCTAACCATAACCCTAACCCTTAGCCTAACCCTAACCCTATACCTAACCCATACCCTTACGCTAAACCTAACCCTAAACCCAACCGTAACCCTTAACCTTACCCTAACCCTAACACTAATCCTAAATCTAACCCTAAACCTTACCCTTACCCTAACAATAACCTTAATCTTCACCCAACCCTAAACCTAACCCTAACTCTAACCCTAACCCTAACCCTTACCCTAATCCTAACCCTAGCGGTAAACCTAACCCTAAACCTAACCCTAACACTAACCCTTACCCTAACCATAACCCACACTCTAACCCTAACCCTAACACTAACCCTAACACTAACCCTAACCCCAACCCTACACCTAACCCTAACCCTAAGCCTAACGCTAACCCTTACCCTAACCCTAACCCTAATCCTAACCCTAAACCTTACCCTTACCCTAACCCTAACCCAAACCCTAACAATAAAACTAACACTTATCCTTATCCTAACCCTAACCCTATACCTAACCCTAACCCTAACCCTAACCCTTACCCTTACCCTAACACTAACCCTAACCCTAACACTAAACCTAAACCTAAACCTAACCCTACCAATAACCCTTAGTTTTACCCTAACCCTACACCTAACCCAAACCCTAACCCTAACACTTACCCTAACACTAACCCTAACTCTTAACCTTACCCTAACCCTAACCCCAACCTTAACCCCAACCCTAAACCTAACCCTAACCCTAACCATACACCTTACCATTACCCTAAACCTAAACTACTCCTTACCCTAAACCTAACCCTAACCCTAAACCTAACACTTACCCTTACCCTAATGCTAACCCTAACCCTATCCATAACCCTAAACCTAACACATACCCTTACCCTAACCCTAACCCGAACCCTAACCTTAATCCTAAAACTAACCCTAAACCTAACCCTAACCATAACCATAACCCTTTCCCTAACCCTAACCTTAACCCCAACACTTAACCTAAACACAACCCTAACCCTTACCCTAACCCTAACACTAACCTAACTCTAAACCTAACACTTACCCTAACCCTAACCCTAACCCTAACCCTTAACCTTACCCTAACTCTAACCCTAAACCTAACCCGAAACCTAACCTTAACCCTAACCCTTATACTTATCCTAAACCTAACACCAACCCTAACAATTACCCTTACACTAACCCCTTCCCTAACCCTAACCCTAAACCTTACCCTAACCCTAACCCAAACCCTAACACTAACCTTAACCCTAAACCTTATCTTTACCCTAACCCTAACACTAACCCTAACCCTAACCCTAACCCTAACCTTAACCAAACCCTTACCCTTACCCTTATCGTTACCCTAACCCTAACCCTAAACCTAACCCAAACCTAACCCTTACCCTTACCCTAAACCTAACCCTAAACCTAATCCTAAACCTAATTCTAACCCCTGAACCTAACCATACCCATAACCATAACGCTTACACTTACCCTAACCCTAACCCTAACCCTAACACTTACCCTAACCCTAACCCTAACCCTTACACTTACCCTAACCCTAAACCTAAACTCAACCCCAAACCTAAACCTAAACCTAACCCTAACGTTTACCCTAACACTTACCCTAACTCTAACCCTACCCCTAACGCTAACACTTAACCTTACCCTAACCCTAACCCTAACCTTAACCGTTACCCTAACCCTAATCCTAACCCCAATCCTTACCCTAACCCTAACCCTAAACCTAACCCTTAACTTAACCCTAACCCTAACCATAAAGATTACCCTTACACTAACCCTTACCCTTACCCTAACGCTAACAATAACCCTAACTGTAACACTAACTCTAACCCTAACCCTTACCATAACCCTACCCTAACCCAAACCCTTACCCTTACTCTAACCCAAACCCTAACCTTAACCCCACACCCAAACCTAACCCTAACCCTAACCCTAACCCTTATCCTTACCCTAACTCTAACCCTAAACCTAACCCTAACCCTAACATTAACCCTATCCCTTAACCTTACCCTAACCCTCACCCTAACCCTAAACCTATTCCTTACCCTAACCCTACCCCTAACCCTAATCCTTACCCTTTCCCTAACCCTAACCCTAACCCAAACCCTAACGCTTACCCTTACCCTAATCCTAACCCTAAAACTTACCCTAAACCTAACCCTAACCATAACCCTAACCCTTAACCTTACCTTAAGCCTAACCCTAAACCTAACCCTTACCGTTATCGTAACGCTAACCCTAACTGTAACCCTAACCCAACCCTAACACATACCCTTACCCTAACCCTAACTGTAACCCTAAACCTAAACCTAAACCTAACCCTAACCCTAACCGTAACCCTAACCCTAAACCTAACCCTAACCCTAACCCTAACCCTAACCCTTACCCTTATCCTAACCCTAAACCTAACTTTAACCCTAACCCTAATCCTAACCCATACCCTAACCGTAACCCTATCCCTTGCCCTAATTCTAACCCTAACCCTATCCTTAACCCTAAACCTAACCCTCACCCTAAACCTAACCCTAACCCTAAATCTGACCCTAACCTTAACATTAACCCTAACCCTAACCCTTACCCTTACAATAACCGTAACCCTAAACCTAACACTAACCCTAACCCTAACCCTAACCCTAACCCTTAACCTTACCCTAACCCTAACCCTAAACCTAACCCTAACCCTAACCCTAACCCCTAACCTAACCCTAAACCTAACCCTTACACTTATCCTAACACTAACACTAACCCTAACACTTACCCTTACCATAACCCCTATCCTAACCCTAACCCTAACCCTAACCCTTACCCTTACCCTAAACGTACACCGAACCCACACCCTACCACTAACCCTTTCCCTTAACCTAACCCTAACCCTACCCTAACTCTAAAACTTACACTTACCCTAACCCTAACCCTAACCCTTAACCCTAAACCTAACCCTAACTCTAACCCTAACCCTTACCCTTACCTTAACAATAAACCCTAACCCAACCCTTACCCTTACCCTAACGCTAACCCTAAACCTAACCCTAACCCTAACCATAACCCTAACACATACCCTAACCCTAACCTAACTGAAGCCCTAAACCTAACCCTAACTGTAGCCCTAAACCTAACCCTAACACTAAACTTTACGCTAACCCTAAGCCTAACACTAACCCTTACCCGTACCCTATACCTAACCCTAACCTTAACATCAACCCTAATTCTAACCCTAACCCTAATTCTAACCATTACCCTTACCCAAACCCTAACCCTAACCGTAACCCGTAACCTAACCTTAACCCTAATCCTAACCCTAACCTTTACCTTACCCTAACCCTAACCCAAACCTAACCCTAACCCTAACCTTAACCCTAAACCTTACCCTTACCCTAACCCTAACCCTAACCCTAACCTAACCCTAACCCTAACCATACCCTTACCCTAACCCTAACCCTAACCCTAACCCTAACACTAACACTAACACTAATCCTTACACGAACCCGAACCCTAACCCTAACCAGTACCCTTCCCCTAACCCTAACCCTAACCCTTACCCTTAGCCTAACCCTAACCCTAACCCCTAACCCTAACCCTAACCCTTACCCTTACCCTAACACTAACTCTCACTCTAACCCTAACCCTAACACTTACCCTAACCCTAACCCTAATCCTAACACTTACTCTTACCCTAACCCTAACCCTAACCTTAACCCCAAACCTAAACCTAACCCTAATGCTAACACTTATACTAACACTTACCCTAACCCTAACACCAACCCTAACTCTTACCCTAACCCTAACCCTAACATTTACACTTACCCTAACCTTAACCTAACCCTTAACCTAACCCTCACCCTAACCCTAAACACGAAACCTAACCAGGAACCTAACCCTAACCCTAACCCTAATTCTTACCCTTACCGTAACCGTAACCCTAAACCTAACCCTAACCCTAAACTTAACCCTAACCATTAGCCTAACCCTAACCCTAATCCTAACCCTAACCCTTACCCTTACCCTAACCCTAACCCTAACCCTAAAACTAACACTTACCCTTACCCTAACCCTATCCCCAACCCTAAACCTTACCCTTGCCCTAACCCTAACCCTAAACCTAAACCTAACCCTAACCCTAACCCTAACACTTACTCTTACCGTAACCCTACCCCTAACCCTAACCCTAATCCTAACACTTACCCGAACCCTAAACCTAACCCTAACCCTTACTCTTACCCTAACCCTAACCCTAAACTTAACCCCAAACCTAAACCTAACTCTAACCCTAACCCTTACCCTAACACTTACCCTAATCCTAACCCTAACCTAACACTTACCCTTACCCTAACCCTTACCCTAACCGTTACCCTAACCCTAACCCTAAACCTAATCCTTACCCTTACCCTAACCTTAACCCTAACCCTAACCCTAATCCTTACCCTAAACCTACCCCTAACCTTAATCCTAACCCTTTCCCTAACCCTAAGCTAACCCTAAATCTAATACTTACCCTTACCCTAACCCTAACCCTAACCCTAACCTAACCCTAACCCTAACCCTAACCCTTACCCTAACCCTAACCTTACCCTTATCCTAACCCTAACCCTAAACCTAACCCTAACCCTAACCCTAACAGTACCACCTAAACCTAACCTTAACCCTTACCCTTACCCTAACCCTAACCCTAACCCTACCCTAACCCTAACCCTAACCCTAACCCTTACCCGAACCCTAACCTTACCCTTACCCTAACCCTAACCCTAAACCTAACCCTAACCCTAACCCTAACACTACCACCTAAACCTAACCTTAACCCTTACCCTTACCCTAACCCTAACCCTAACCCTAACCCTAACCCTAAACCTTACCCTTACCCTAATCATAACCCTAACCATTACTCTTACCCTAACCCTAACCCTAAACTTAACGCCAACCCTAAACCTAACCCTAACCATAACCCTTACCCTAACACTTACCCTAATCCTAACCCTAACCTAACACTTACCCTTACCCTAAACCTTCCCCTAACCCTTACCCTAAGCCTAACCCTAACCATAACCTTAACCCTAACACTTACCCTTACCCTAACCATAACCCTAACCTTTACCCTAACCCTAACCCTAACCCTAACCCTTAGCCTAACCCTAAGACTAACCCCTATCCCTAACCCTTAACCTAACCCAAACCCTAACCGTAACCCTAACCCTTACCATTAACCTAACCCTAAACCTAACTCTAACACTAACCCTAACCCTAAACCTAACCCTAACCCTTACCCTGACCCTAAACCTAACTCTTACCCTAACCCTAACCCTAACCCTAACCCTAAACTTAACCCTAACCCTAACCCTAATCCTAACTCTAACCCTTACCTGTACCCTAACTCTAAACCTAAACCTAACCCTAACCCTAACCCTAAACTTAACCCTTACCCTAAACCTACCCTTACGCTTACCGTAACCCTAACCCTAAACCCTACACTAACCCGAACCCTATCCCTAACCCTAACCCTTACTCTTACCCTAACCCTAAACCTAACACTAAATCTAACCCTCACCCTAAACCCTAACCCTAACCCTAACCCCTAACCCTGACCCTTAACCTAACTCTAACCCTAACCCTAAACCTAACCCTTACCATTACCCTACCCCTAATCCTAAACCTTACACTAACCCTAACCCTAACCCTAACCCTAAACCTAACCTTAAACCTAACCCTAACCCTAACCATTACCCTTACACTAACCCTAACACTAAACCTTACACTAACCCTAAACCTAACCCTTACTCTTACACTAATCCTAACCCTAACCCTAACCCCAACCCTAAACCTAACCGTTACCCTAACACTAAACCCTAACCCTAACAATAACCCTAACCCTTACCCTTACCCTAACACTAATTCTAACTCTAACCCTAACCCTAACACTTACGCTGACCCTAACCCTTACCCTTACCCTAAACCTAACCCTAACCCTAACCCTAACCCCAACCCTAAACCTAAGCCTAACCCTAACCCTTATCCTAACTCTTATTCTAACCCTAACCCTAACCCTAACACCAACCCTAACAATTACCCTTACACTCACCCCTTCCCTAACCCTAACCCTAAACCTTACCCTAACCCTAACCCAAACCCTAACACTAACCTTAACCCTAAACCTTATCTTTACCCTAACCCTAACACTAACCCTAACACTAACCCTAACCCTAACCTTAACCAAACCCTTACCCTTACCCTAACCCTAACCCTAACCCGTACCCTTATCCTTACCCTAACCGTAACCCTAACCCTAACCCTAAACCTAACCCAAACCTAACCCTTAGCCTTACCCTAAACCAAACCCTAAACCTAAACTTAATTCTAACCCTAACCCTAACCCTAACCCTTACCCTAAACCTAACCCTTACCCTAACCCTTACCCTTACCCTAACCGTAACCCTAAACCTAACCCTAACCCTAACCCTAACCCTAACACCTAACCCTAACCCTAACCCTAACCCCGACCCTTACCCTAACCCTAACCCTAACCCTAAACCTTACCCTTACACTAACCCTAACCCTAACCTTAACCCAACCCTAAACCTAAACCTAACCCTTACCCTACCACTAACACTAACCCTAATCCTTACCGTAATCCTAAACCCACCCCTAACCCTTTCCCTTTCCCTAACCCGAACCCTAACCCTAACCGTTACCCTTACCCTAACCCTAATCCTAACCCTAAACCTAACAATAACCTTAACCCTAACCATAACCTTACAACTAACCCAAACCTTAACCCTAACCATAACCCATACCTTTCCCTAACCCTAACCCTAAAACTAACCCTAACCCTAACCCTAACCCTGACCCTTACCCTTACCCTAACCCTAACCCTACACCTAACCCTAACCCTAACCCTAACCCTAACACCTAACCCTAACCCTAATCCTAACCCTTACCCTTACCCTAACCCTAACCGTAAGCCTGACCCTTACCATTACCTTAACCCTAACCCTAACCTTAACCATAACCCTAAACCTAACCCTAACCCTATCCCTAACCCTAACACTTACCCTAACCCTACTCCTTACCCTAACCCTAACCCTAAGCCTAACACTTACCCTTACCCTAACCCTAACCATAACCCTAACCCTTAGCCTAACCCTAACCCTATACCTACACTTACCCTTACACTAAACCTAACCCTAAACCCAACCGTAACCCTTAACCTTACCCTAACCCTAACACTAATCCTAAATCTAACCCTAACCCTTACCCTTACCCTAACAATAACCTTAATCTTCACCCAACCCTAAACCTAACCCTAACCCTAACCCTAACCCTAACCCTTACCCTAATCCTAACCCTAGCGGTAAACCTAACCCTAACCCTAACCCTAACACTAACCCTTACCCTAACCATAGTCCACACTCTAACCCTAACCCTAACACTAACCCTAACCCTAACCCTAACCCCAACCCTAAACCTAACCCTAACCCTAAGCCTAACGCTAACCCTTACCCTAACCCTAACCCTAATCCTAACCCTAAACCTTACCCTTACCCTAACCCTAACCCAAACCCTAACAATAAAACTAACACTTATCCTTATCCTAACCCTAACCCTATACCTAACCCTAACCCTAACCCTTACCCTTACCCTAACACTAACCCTAACCCTAACCCTAAACCTAAACCTAAACCTAAACCTAACCCTACCCCTGACCCTTAGTTTTACCCTAACCCTACACCTAACCCAAACCCTAACCCTAACACTTACCCTAACACTAACCCTAACTCTTAACCTTACCCTAACCCTAACCCTAACCTTAACCCCAAAGCTAAACCTAACCCTAACCCTAACCATAAACCTTACCATTACCCTAAACCTAAACTACTCCTTACCCTAAACCTAACCCTAATCCTAAACCTAACACTTACACTTACCCTAACGCTAACCCTAACCCTAACCGTAACCCTAAACCTAACACATACCCTTACCCTAACCCTAACCCGAACCCTAACCTTAATCCTAAAACTAACCCTAAACCTAACCCTAACCATAACCATAACCCTTACCCTAACCCTAACCTTAATCCCAACACTTAACCTAAACATAACCCTAACCCTAACCCTAACCCTTACCCTAACCCTAACCCTAACCCTAACTCTAAACCTAACCCTAACCCTAACCCTTAACCTTACCCTAACTCTAACCCTAAACCTAACCCGAAACCTAACCTTAACCCTAACCCTTATACTTATCCTAAACCTAACACCAACCCTAACAATTACCCTTACACTAACCCCTTCCCTAACCCTAACCCTAAACCTTACCCTAACCCTAACCCAAACCCTAACACTAACCTTAACCCTAAACCTTATCTTTACCCTAACCCTAACACTAACCCTAACCCTAACCCTAACCCTAACCTTAACCAAACCCTTACCCTTACCCTTATCGTTACCCTAACCCTAACCCTAAACCTAACCCAAACCTAACCCTTACCCTTACCCTAAACCTAACCCTAAACCTAATCCTAAACCTAATTCTAACCCCTGAACCTAACCATACCCATAACCATAACGCTTACACTTACCCTAACCCTAACCCTAACCCTAACACTTACCCTAACCCTAACCCTAACCCTTACACTTACCCTAACCCTAAACCTAAACTCAACCCCAAACCTAAACCTAAACCTAACCCTAACGTTTACCCTAACACTTACCCTAACTCTAACCCTACCCCTAACGCTAACACTTAACCTTACCCTAACCCTAACCCTAACCTTAACCGTTACCCTAACCCTAATCCTAACCCCAATCCTTACCCTAACCCTAACCCTAAACCTAACCCTTAACTTAACCCTAACCCTAACCATAAAGATTACCCTTACACTAACCCTTACCCTTACCCTAACGCTAACAATAACCCTAACTGTAACACTAACTCTAACCCTAACCCTTACCATAACCCTACCCTAACCCAAACCCTTACCCTTACTCTAACCCAAACCCTAACCTTAACCCCACACCCAAACCTAACCCTAACCCTAACCCTAACCCTTATCCTTACCCTAACTCTAACCCTAAACCTAACCCTAACCCTAACATTAACCCTATCCCTTAACCTTACCCTAACCCTCACCCTAACCCTAAACCTATTCCTTACCCTAACCCTACCCCTAACCCTAATCCTTACCCTTTCCCTAACCCTAACCCTAACCCAAACCCTAACGCTTACCCTTACCCTAATCCTAACCCTAAAACTTACCCTAAACCTAACCCTAACCATAACCCTAACCCTTAACCTTACCTTAAGCCTAACCCTAAACCTAACCCTTACCGTTATCGTAACGCTAACCCTAACTGTAACCCTAACCCAACCCTAACACATACCCTTACCCTAACCCTAACTGTAACCCTAAACCTAAACCTAAACCTAACCCTAACCCTAACCGTAACCCTAACCCTAAACCTAACCCTAACCCTAACCCTAACCCTAACCCTTACCCTTATCCTAACCCTAAACCTAACTTTAACCCTAACCCTAATCCTAACCCATACCCTAACCGTAACCCTATCCCTTGCCCTAATTCTAACCCTAACCCTATCCTTAACCCTAAACCTAACCCTCACCCTAAACCTAACCCTAACCCTAAATCTGACCCTAACCTTAACATTAACCCTAACCCTAACCCTTACCCTTACAATAACCGTAACCCTAAACCTAACACTAACCCTAACCCTAACCCTAACCCTAACCCTTAACCTTACCCTAACCCTAACCCTAAACCTAACCCTAACCCTAACCCTAACCCCTAACCTAACCCTAAACCTAACCCTTACACTTATCCTAACACTAACACTAACCCTAACACTTACCCTTACCATAACCCCTATCCTAACCCTAACCCTAACCCTAACCCTTACCCTTACCCTAAACGTACACCGAACCCACACCCTACCACTAACCCTTTCCCTTAACCTAACCCTAACCCTACCCTAACTCTAAAACTTACACTTACCCTAACCCTAACCCTAACCCTTAACCCTAAACCTAACCCTAACTCTAACCCTAACCCTTACCCTTACCTTAACAATAAACCCTAACCCAACCCTTACCCTTACCCTAACGCTAACCCTAAACCTAACCCTAACCCTAACCATAACCCTAACACATACCCTAACCCTAACCTAACTGAAGCCCTAAACCTAACCCTAACTGTAGCCCTAAACCTAACCCTAACACTAAACTTTACGCTAACCCTAAGCCTAACACTAACCCTTACCCGTACCCTATACCTAACCCTAACCTTAACATCAACCCTAATTCTAACCCTAACCCTAATTCTAACCATTACCCTTACCCAAACCCTAACCCTAACCGTAACCCGTAACCTAACCTTAACCCTAATCCTAACCCTAACCTTTACCTTACCCTAACCCTAACCCAAACCTAACCCTAACCCTAACCTTAACCCTAAACCTTACCCTTACCCTAACCCTAACCCTAACCCTAACCTAACCCTAACCCTAACCATACCCTTACCCTAACCCTAACCCTAACCCTAACCCTAACACTAACACTAACACTAATCCTTACACGAACCCGAACCCTAACCCTAACCAGTACCCTTCCCCTAACCCTAACCCTAACCCTTACCCTTAGCCTAACCCTAACCCTAACCCCTAACCCTAACCCTAACCCTTACCCTTACCCTAACACTAACTCTCACTCTAACCCTAACCCTAACACTTACCCTAACCCTAACCCTAATCCTAACACTTACTCTTACCCTAACCCTAACCCTAACCTTAACCCCAAACCTAAACCTAACCCTAATGCTAACACTTATACTAACACTTACCCTAACCCTAACACCAACCCTAACTCTTACCCTAACCCTAACCCTAACATTTACACTTACCCTAACCTTAACCTAACCCTTAACCTAACCCTCACCCTAACCCTAAACACGAAACCTAACCAGGAACCTAACCCTAACCCTAACCCTAATTCTTACCCTTACCGTAACCGTAACCCTAAACCTAACCCTAACCCTAAACTTAACCCTAACCATTAGCCTAACCCTAACCCTAATCCTAACCCTAACCCTTACCCTTACCCTAACCCTAACCCTAACCCTAAAACTAACACTTACCCTTACCCTAACCCTATCCCCAACCCTAAACCTTACCCTTGCCCTAACCCTAACCCTAAACCTAAACCTAACCCTAACCCTAACCCTAACACTTACTCTTACCGTAACCCTACCCCTAACCCTAACCCTAATCCTAACACTTACCCGAACCCTAAACCTAACCCTAACCCTTACTCTTACCCTAACCCTAACCCTAAACTTAACCCCAAACCTAAACCTAACTCTAACCCTAACCCTTACCCTAACACTTACCCTAATCCTAACCCTAACCTAACACTTACCCTTACCCTAACCCTTACCCTAACCGTTACCCTAACCCTAACCCTAAACCTAATCCTTACCCTTACCCTAACCTTAACCCTAACCCTAACCCTAATCCTTACCCTAAACCTACCCCTAACCTTAATCCTAACCCTTTCCCTAACCCTAAGCTAACCCTAAATCTAATACTTACCCTTACCCTAACCCTAACCCTAACCCTAACCTAACCCTAACCCTAACCCTAACCCTTACCCTAACCCTAACCTTACCCTTATCCTAACCCTAACCCTAAACCTAACCCTAACCCTAACCCTAACAGTACCACCTAAACCTAACCTTAACCCTTACCCTTACCCTAACCCTAACCCTAACCCTACCCTAACCCTAACCCTAACCCTAACCCTTACCCGAACCCTAACCTTACCCTTACCCTAACCCTAACCCTAAACCTAACCCTAACCCTAACCCTAACACTACCACCTAAACCTAACCTTAACCCTTACCCTTACCCTAACCCTAACCCTAACCCTAACCCTAAACCTTACCCTTACCCTAATCATAACCCTAACCATTACTCTTACCCTAACCCTAACCCTAAACTTAACGCCAA
>JANJXV010000819.1:52500-60000 GCA_024803745.1 Megascapheus bottae | reverse complement strand
CCTAACCCTAACCTTAACCCTAACCCTAACCCTTACCCTAACCCTAAGCCTTACCCTAACCCTAACCCTTACCTACCCTAACCCTAACCTTAACCTAAGCCTAACCCTTAACCCTAACCGTAACCCTAACCCTAACCCTAACGCTTACCATTACTCTAACCCTAACTTAACTCTAACCCTAACCCTAACCCCTAACCCTAACCCTAACCCTTACACTTACCCTAACCCTAATCCTAACCCTAACCCTAACCCTAACACTTACCCTAACCCTAACCCTAACCCTAAACCTTACCCTAACCCTAACACTAACCCTAAACAACCCCAACCCTAAACCTAAACCTCACCCTAAACCTTACAATAACACTTACCTTAACCCTAACCCTTACCCTACCCCTAACCCTAACCCTAACACTAACACTTACCCTAACTCTAACCCTAACAATAACCCTTAACCTGACCCTAACCCTAACACTAAACCTAACCGTAACACTTACAATTCCCATAAACCTAAACCTAAACATAAGCCTAACTCTAACCATAACCCTAACCCTTACCCTTAACCTTACCCTTATCCTAACCCTAACCCTAACCCTAACCCTAAACCCTAACCTTACCCTAAACATAACCATAATTCGTACCCTAAACCTAACCCTAACCCTTACCCTTACCCTAACTCTAACCCTAAAACTAACCCTAAACCTAACCCTAACCCGAAACCCTAACCTTACCCTAAACATAACCCTAGCTCTTACCCTAACCTAACCCTAACCCTAACCCTAAACCCGACCCTCACCTTAATTCTAACCCTAACCCTAACCCTTACCCTTACCCTAACGCTAACCCTAAAACAAATCCTAACCCTAAACCTAACCCTAACTCATAACGTTACCCTAAACCTAACCCTAATCTTAGCCCAACCCTTAACTTTACCCTAACCCTAGCCCTAAACCTAACCCTAACACTAACCCTAATCCTAACCCTGAACCTAACCCTAACCCTAATCATAAACCTAACTCTTACCCTTACCCTAACCCTAACCCTAACCCTAAACCTAATCCTAACCCTAACCTTAACCCTAACCCTTACCCTTACCCTAACCCTAACCCTAACCCAAACCCTAAACATAACCCTAACCCTAACCCTTACCCTTACCCTAACCCTAACCCTAAACTTAACCCTAAACCTTATCCTTACCCTCACCCTAAACCTAACCTTAAATTTAACCCTAACCCTAACCATAACGCTAACCTTAACCCTAACCCTTATCCTTACTCTAACCCTAACCTTAAACCTAACCCTAACCCAACCCTAAATTTAACCCTTACCCTTACCCTAACCCTAACCCTAACCTTAAACCTAACCCTTACCCTTACCCTAACCCTAACCATAACCCTAAACCTAACCCTAACCCTAACCCTTACCCTTACCCTAACCCAAAACCTAACCCTAACCCTATTCCTTACCCTTACTCTAAACCTAACCCTATACCTAACCCTAAACCTAACCCTAACCCTAACCCTAACCCTTACCCTTACCCTAACCCTAACCCTAACCCTAACCCTAAACCGTACCCTTACCCTAAACCTAACCCTAACTCTTACCCTAAACCTAACCCTAACCCTAACCCTAACCCTGACCCTTACCTTAACCCGAACCCTAACACTAACCCTCCCTTTACCCTAACGCTAACCCTAAACCTAAACCTAACCCTAAACCTAAACCTAACACATACCCTTACACTATACCTACCCCTAATCCTAACCGTAACCCTAAACCTATCCCTAAACTAAACCTAACAATAACCCAACACTTACCCTAACCATAACCGTAACCCCAACACTAAACCTAACCCTAACCCTAACCCTAACAATTACCCTAACACTAAACATAACCTTAACCCTTACCTGAACCCTAAACCTAACTCTAACCCTAACCCTAACCCTAATCCTTACCCTTACCCTAACCCTAAACCTTAACCTAACACTAACCCTAACCACTAACTCTAACACTTAACCTAACCCTAACCCTAACCCTAACCCTTACCCTTACCCTAACCCTAAACCTAACTCTAACCCTAACCCTAACCCTAATCCTAACCCTAACCCTAACCAAACACATACCCTTACCCTAACCCTAACAGTAACAGTAACCATAATGCTAAACCCAACCCTAACCCTAACCCTACCCCTATCCCTAAACCTTACCCTAACTCTAACCCTTACCCTTACCCTAACAACAACCCTAACCTTAAGCCCAATCTTAAACTTAACCCTAACCCTAACCTTAACTCTAACCCTAAAACTAACCCTAACCCTTACAATTACCCTAAACCTAAACCTAAACCTAATCCTAACCCTAAACCTATCCATAAACATAACCCTAATCCTTACCCTTACCCTTACCCTAACCCTAACCCTAACACTAAACCTTAACCTTACCCTAAACCTAACCCTAACTCTTACCCTAACCCTAACCCGAACCCTAACCCTAAACCTGACCCTTACCTTAATCCTATCCCTAACCCTAACCCTTACCCTTACGCTAACGCTAACACTAAGACTAACCCTAACCCTAAACCTAACCCTAACAAATACCCTTACCCTAAACCTAACCCTAAGCCTAACCGTAACCCTGAACCTAACCCTAAACCTAACCCTAACAATAACCCTAACCATTACCCTAAACCTAACCTTAACCCCAACACTTAACCTACCCTAACCCTAACCCTAACCTTAACCCTAACCCTTACCCTTACCCTAACCCTAACCATAACCCTAAACCTAACCCTGACCCTAACCCTAACCCTTACCCTTACCCTAACCCAAACCCTAACCCTAACACTATCCTTACCCTTACCCTAAACCTAACCCTATACTTAACCCAAAACCTAACCCTAACACTAACCCTAACCCTAACCATTACCCTTACCCTAACCCTAACCATAACCCTAACCCTAACCATAAACCTTACCCTTACCCTAACCCTAACCCTAACTCTTAACCTAAACCTTACCCTAACCCTAACCCTAACCATGACCCTTACCTTAACCCTAACACTAACCCTAACCCTCCCCTTTCCCTAACGCTAACCCTAAACCTAAACCTAACCCTAAACCTAAACCTAACATATACCCTTACACTAAACCTAACCCTAATCCTAAACGTAACCCTAAACCTATCCCTAAACTAAACCTAACAATAACTCTAACACTTACCCTAACCCTAACCTTAACCCCAACACTAAACCTAACCCTAACCCTAACCCTAACACTTACCCTTACCCTAACCCTAACCCTAAACTTAACCCCAACGCTAAACCTAACCCTAACCCTAACCCTTACCCTAACACTTACCCTAACCCTAACCCTAACCCTAAACCTAACACTTACCCTTACCCAAACCCTAACCCTAACCATAACCCTTACCCTAACCATAACCCTAAGCCTAACCCTAACACTTACCCTAATACTAAACCTAACCTTAACCCTTACCGGAACCCTAACCCTAACCCTAACCTTACCCTAACGCTAAGCCTAACAACTAACCCTAACTCTTAACCTAACCCTAACCCTAACCCTTACCCTTACCCTAACCCTAAACCTAACTCTAACCCTAACCCTAACCCTAACCCTAACCTTTACCCTAACCCTAACCCTAACCCTTACCCTAACCCTAACCTTAACCCTAATCATAACCCTAACCCTAACCAAACACATACCCTTACCCTAACCCTAACAGTAACAGTAACCGTAATGCTAAACCTAACCCTAACCCTAACCCTATACCTAACCCTAAACCTTACCCTAACCCTAACACTTACCCTTACCCTAACACCAACACTAACCTTAGCCCCAATCTTAAACCTAACCCTTACCCTAACTTTAACTCTAACCCTAAAACTAAACCTAACCCTTACAATTATCCTAAACCTAAACCTAATCCTAATCCTAATCCTAACCCTAAACCTAACCCTAACCATAACCCTAACCCTTACCCTTACCCTTACCCTTACCTTAACCCTAACCCTAACCCTAAACCTTACCCTTACCCTATACCTAACCCTAACTCTTACCCTAACCCTAACACTAACCCTAACCCTAAACCTGACCCTTAACTTAATCCTATCCCTAACCCTAACCCTTACCATTACCTTAACGCTAACCCTAAAACTAACCCTAACCCTAAACCTAACCATAACAAATACCCTTACCCTAAACCTAACCCTAAGCCTAACCGTAACCCTGAACCTAACCCTAAACCTAACCCTAACAATAACCCTAATCCTTACCAAACCTAACCATAACCCCAACACTAAACCTACCCTAACCCTAACCCTATCCCTAACCCTTACCCTAACCCTAACCCTAAACTTAACCCTGACCCTAAACCTAACCCTAACCCTCACCCTTACCCTAACACTTACCCTAATCCTAACTCTAACCCTAACACTTACCCTTATCCTAACCTTACCCTAACCCTAACCCTAACCCTAATCCTTACCCTAACCCTAACCCTAACACTAATCCTTACCCTTTCTCTAACCCTAACCCTAACCCTGACCCTAACCCTAACCCTTACCCTTACCCTAACCCTAACCCTAAACCTAACAATAACCCTTACCCTTTCCCTAACCCTAACCCTAACCCTAACCCAACTCTAAACTTAACCCTTACCCTTACCCTAACCCTAACCCTAAACCTAAGCGTATCCCTTACCCTTACCCGATCCCTAACCCTAAACCTAACCCTAACCTTAACCCTAACACTTACCCTCACCCTTACCCTAACCCTAACCCTAAACCTAACCCTAAACCTAACCCTAACCCTTACCCTTGCCCTAACCCAAACCCTAACCCTAACCCTATCCCTTACCCTTACCTAAACCTAACCTTAAACCTAACCCTAACCCTAAACCTAAACCTAACCCTAACCCTTACCCTTACCCTAACCCTAAACCTAACCCTAACCCTTACCCTTACACTAAACCTAACCCTATCTCTTAACCTAAACCTAACCCTAACCCTAACCCTGACCCTTACCTTAACCCTAACGCTAACCCTAACACATACCCTTACCCTAAACCTAACACTAATCCTAAACCTAACCCTAAAGCTAACCCTAAACAAACCCTAACAATAATCCTAACCCTTACCCTAACCCTAACCTTAACCCTAACACTAAACCTAACCCTAACCCTAACACTTACCCTTACCCTAACCCTAACCCTAACCCTAAACTTTACCCTATCCCTAACCCTAACCCTAACCCTAACCCTAACCCTAACCCTAACCTTAACCCTAACACTAAACCTAACCCTAACCCTAACACTTACCCTTACCCTAACACTAACCCTAAACTTAACCCCAAACCTAAACATAACCCTAACCCTAACCTTTACCCTAACACTTAACCTAACCATAACCCTAACCCTAACGCTAACACTTACCCTTACCCTAAAACTAACCCTAACCCTTAGCCTAACCCTAACCGTTAACCCTAACACTTACCCTAACGCTAAACCTAACCTTAACCCTTACCCGAACCCTAACCCTAACCCTAACCTTACCCTAATCCTAACCCTAACCCTAACCCTTAACCCTAACCCTTAACCTGACCCTAACCCTAACCCTAACCCTTACGCTTACGCTAAACCTGAACCTAACTCTAACCCTAACCCTAACCCTAACCCTAACCTTTACCCTAACCCTAACCCTAACTCTTACCCTAACCCTCACCCTAACCCTAACCCTAACCTTAACCCTAACCCTAACCCTAACCCTTACCAAACACATACCCTTACCCTAACACTAAACGTAATCCCAACCGTAACACTAAACCTAACCCTAACCCTAACCCTAACCCTAACCCTAGACCTTACCCTTACCCTAACCCCAACCCTAACATTAACCCCAACCCTAAACCTAACACTAACCCTAACTCTAAACCTTACCCTTACCCTAACCCTAACCGTAAGCCTAACACTAACCCTAACCCTAACCCTTACCCTAACCCTAACCCTAATCCTAACCCTAACCTTACTCTTACCCTAAACCGAACCCTACCCTAAACCTAACCCAAACTCTTACCTTAATACTAACCCTTACACTTACCCTAACCCTAACCCTAAACCTAAACCTAACCCTCAACCTAACCGTGACCTTAAAACTAACCCTAACCCTAACCCTAACCCTAACCTCAACCCTAACCCTTATCCTTACCCTAATCCTAACCCTAACCCTAACCTTAACCTTAACCCTAAAGCTTACCCTTACCCTAACCCTAACACTAAACCTAAACCTAACCGTGACCCTAACCCTAACGCTAACCCTAACCCTAACCCTAAACCTAATCCTACCCCTAACCCTAACCCTAACACTAACCCTAACACTTACCCTAACCCTGACCCTAACCCTAACCCTTAACCTCACCCTAACCCTAACCCTAACCCTTACCCTAACCCTCACCCTAACCCTAACCCTAACCTTATCCCTAACCCTAACCCTAACCCAAAGCAAACACATACCCTTACCCTAACACTAAACCTAACCCTAACTGTAACGCTAAACCTAACCCTAACCCTAATGCTAACCCTAACCATAAACCTAGACCTTACCCTTACCCTAACCCCAACCCTAACCTTAACCCCAACCCTAAACCTAAAACTAACCCTAACTCTAACCCTTACCCTTACCCTAACCCTAACCGTAAGCCTAACACTAACCCCAAACTTAACCCTAACCCTAACCCTTACCCTAACACTAAACCTAACCCTAACTTAACCATAACCCTAACTCTAAGTCTAACCTTAACTCTAACCCTAAACCTAAACCTTGCCCTTACACTAACCCTAACCCTAAACCTATCACTAACCCTAACTCTAACCCTAAACCTAACCCTTACTCTTACGCTAATCCTAACCCTAAACCTAACCATAACCATAACCTTAAGCCCAAACCCTAACCCTAACCCTAACCCTAACCCTTACCCTTATCCTAACCCTAAACCTAAAACTTAGCCTTACCTTAACCCCTGCCCTAACCCTAACCTTAACCCTTACCCTAACCCTAACCCTAATCCTAAACCTTACCCTTACCCTAACCCTAAACCTAACACTAACCCTAACCCTTTCCCTTACCCTAACGCTAAACCTAACCCTAACATATAACCTTACCCTTACCCTAAACCAAAACCTAACCCTTACCCTATACCTAACCCTAAACCTGACCCTTACCCTTACCTTAACCCTACCCCTAACCCTGACCCTTACCCTTATCCTAAGGCTAAACCTAACCATAACTCTAACCCTACCCTAACCCTAAACCTTACCCTAACACTAACCCTACCCCTACCCTAACCCTTACCCTTACCCTAACCATAAATCTAACCTTAACCCCAACCCTAAACCTAAACCTAACCCTAACTCTAATCCTTACCCTTAACCTAACCCTCAACCTAACCCTAACCCTAACCCTTACCCTAACCCTAAACCTAATCCTAACTCT
>JANJXV010000819.1:17500-50000 GCA_024803745.1 Megascapheus bottae | reverse complement strand
CCTAACCCTAACCCTAAACTTAACCCCAACCCTAAACCTAACCCTAACGCTAACCCTTACCCTAACACTTACCCTAACCCTAACCCTAACACTTACACTTACCCTAACCCTAATCCTAACCCTTACCCTAACCCTAACCCTAACCCTTACCCTAACACTTACCCTAACCCTAACCCTAACCCTAACACTAACACTTACCCTAAACCTAACCCTAACCCTAACCCCTAACCCTAACCCTTAGCCTAATCTTAATCCTAACCCTAACCCCAACCCTTATCCTTACCCTAACCCTAAACCTAACTCTAACCCTAAACCTAACCCTAACCCTAAACCTTACCCTAACCCTTACACTATCCCTTACCCTAACCCTAAACCTAACCCTAACTTAACCATAACCCTAACCTTAACTCTAACCTTAACCATAACCCTAAACCTATCACTAACCCTAACACTAACCCTAAACCTACCCCTTACTCTTACGCTAATCCTAACCCTAAACCTAACGCTAACCCTAACCCTAAGCCCAAACCCTAACCCTAACCCTAACCCTTACCTTATCCTAACCCTAACAGTAACACTAAAGCTTAGCCTTACCTTAACCCCTACCCTAAACCTACCCCTTACTCTTACGCTAATCCTAACCCTAAACCTAACCCTAACCCTAACACTAAGCCCAAACCCTAACCCTAACCCTAACCCTAACCCTAAACCTAACCTTAACCCTAACCCTTTCCCTTACCCTAACGCTAAACTAACCCTAACCATTAACCTTACCCTTACCCTAAACCAAACCCTAAGCCTTAACCTATACCTAACCCTAAACCTTACCCTTACCCTTACCTTAACCCTAACCCTAACCCTAACCCTTACCCTTATCCTAAGGCTTAACCTAACCGTAACTCTAACCCTAACCCTAACCCTAAACCTTACTCTGACACTAACCCTAACCCTAACCCTAAACCTTACCCTTACCCTAACCCTAAATCTAACCTTAACCCCAACTCTAAACCTAACCCTAACCCTAACCCTTACCCTTACCCTAACCCTCAACCTAACACTAACCCTAACCCTAATCTTAACCCTAACCCGTATACTTACCCTAACCCTAACCCTAACCCTAAACCTAACCGTAACCCTAACCCTAACCCTTACCCTTACCCTAACCCTAAACCTAACCCTAACGCTAACCCTAACCCTTACCCTAACCCTAAACCTAAACCTAACCCTAACCCTAACCCTTACCCTAACCCTAACCCTAATCATAACCCTAAACCTTACCCTTACCCTAACCCTAACCCTAACCCTAACCCTAACCTTAACCCTAACCCTTATACTTACCCTAACCCTAAACCTAACCCTAACCCTAAACCTAACCCTAACCCTAAACCTAACCCTTACCCTTACCCTAAGCCCAACCCTAAACCTAACCCTAACCCTAACAATAACCCTAAATTTAAACCTAACCCTTACCCTTACCCTAAACCTAACCCTAACCCTACCCCTTACCCTAACCCTAACCCTAACCGTTACCCTTACCATAACCTTAACCCTAACCTTAACCCTAACCCTAACACTAACCCCTAACCCTAACCGTGAACCTAACCCTAACCCTAACGCTTACCAATACCCTAAACTTAACCCTAACACTTATACTTACCCTAACCCTAAACCTAAACCTAACCCTAACCCTAACCCAAACCCTAACCCTAACCCTAACCCTTACCCTTACCCTAACCCTAACCCTAAACTTAACCCCAACCCTAAACCTAAACCTAACACTAACCCTTACCCTAACACTTAGCCTAAACCTAACCCTAACCCTAACCCTAATCCTAACCCAAACACTTAACCTAACCCTAACCGTAACCCTAACCATTACCCTTACCCTAACCCTAAACCTAAACCTAACCCTAACTCTTACAATTACCCTAAACCTAAACCTAAACCTAACCCTAACCATTAACCTAACACTAAACCTAACCCTAACTGTAACGCTAAACCTAACCCTAACCCTAACCCTAACCCTAACTCTAGGCCTAACCCTTACCCTAACCGTAACCCTAACCCTAACCCTAACCCTAACCCTAACCTTAACCCTAACACTTATCCTTACCCTAACCCTAACCCTAAACCTAACCCTAAACCTAATCCTAACCCTTACCCTTACCCTTACCCTAACCCTAATCCTAAATGTAACCCTAAATTTTACACTTACCCTCACCCTACCCTAAACTTAAACCGAACCCTAACCCTAACCCCAACGCTAATTTTAACCCTAATCCTTATCCTTACCCTAACCCTAACCCTAACCCTAACCCTTACCCTAACACTAACCCTAACCCTAACCTTAAACCTAACCCTAACCATAACCCCAACCCTAACCCTCACCCTTACCCTAACCCTAACCCTAAACCTAACCCTAACAATAACCCTAACTCTAAACTTAACCCTAAACCTAACCCTAACCCTTGCCTTTTCCCTAAACCTAACCCTAAACCTATCACTAACCCTACCCCTAACCCTAACCCTAACCGTAACCCCTAACCCTAACCCTAACCCTAATTCTTACCCTTATCCTAACATTAACCCTAACCCTAACACTTACCCTGACCCTAACCCCTAGCCTAACCCTAACCCTAACCCTAACACTTACCCTAACCCTAACACTAACCGTAACCCTAAACCTTACACTTACCCTAAACCTAACCCTAACCCTTACCCTAAACCTAACCCTAAACCTAACTCTAACCCTAACCCTAACCCTTACCCCTACCCTAACCCTAACCCTAACCCTAACCCTTACCCTTACCCTAACCCTAGCCCTAATCCTTACTCTAACCCTAACGCTAACCTTAACCCTAACCCTAACCCTGATCTTAAACCAAACTCTAACCCTAAACATAACCCTAACCCTTACCCTTACCCTAACCGTAAGCCTAAACCTAACCCTAACCCTAACCCTAACTCTAAACTTAACCCTATCCCTAACCCTAACCCGCCCCCTTACCCTAACCCTAACCCTAAACCTATCACTAACCCTAACCCTAACCCTAACCGTAACCCTTACCCTAAACCTAACCTTAACCTAACCCTAACACTAACCCTAACCCTAACCCCTAACCCTAACCCTCACCCTAATCCCTACCCTTATCCTAACCCTAACACTAACCCTAACACTTACCCTTACCCTAAACCCTACCCTATCCCGAACCCTAACTCTAACCCTTACCCTAACCCTAACACTAACCCTAACCCTAAACCTTACCCTTACCCTAAATCTAACCCTAACCCTTACTCTAAACCTAACCCTAACCCTAACCCTAACCCTTCCCCTTATCTTAACCCTAACCCTAAACCTAACTCTTACCCCTACCATAACGCTAACCCTAATCCTAACCCTATCCCTAACCCTAACCCTAAGAAATTCCCTTACCCTAACCCTAACCCTAACCTTAACCGTAACACTAAACCTAACCCTAACCGTAACCCTTACCCTTACCCTAACACAAACCCTAACCTTAACGCAACCCTAAACCTAACCCTAGCCCTAAGCCTAACCCTTACACTTACCCTAACCCTAGCGCTAAACCTAACCCTAAACCTGACCATAACCCTTACTCTAACCCTATCCCTAATCCTAACTCTAACCCTTACCCTTACCCTAACCCTAACCCTAAACCTAACCCTTATCCTAACCCTAACCCTAACCTTAACCATAACCCTTATCATTACCCTAACCCTAACCCTAACCCTAACACTAAACCTAAACCTAAACCTAAACCTAACCCTTACCCTTACCCTAACCCTAACCCTAACCCTAACCCTTACCCTAACACTAACACTACCCTAACCCTAACCCTTAACCTTACCCTAAACCTAACCCTAACCCTTACCCTTACCCTAACATTAACCCTAACCCTAACCCTTACTCTTACCCTAATCCTAACCCTAACCCTAACCCTAACCCTAAACCTAACCCTTACCTTTACCATAACCCTAAACCTAAACATAACCCTAACCCTTACTCTGACCCTTACCCTCACCTAAACTTAAACCTAACCCTAACCCTAAACTTAACCCTAAACCCTTATCCTTACACTAAACCTAACCCTAACCATAAACCTAACCCTAACACTAAACTTAACCAAAACCCTTTTCCTTATCCTAACCCTAACCCTAACCATAACCATAAACCTAACATTATCCCTAACCCTAACCCTTATCCTTACCCTAACCCTAAACCTAAAACTAACCCTAACCCTAACCCTAACATTAACCCCTACCCCTAACCCTAAACCTTACCCTAACCCTAACCCTAACCCTAACCCTAACACTAACCCTAACACATACCTTACCCTAACCCTAACTCTAAACCTTACCCTTACCCTAACCCTAACCCTAAACCTAACCCTATCCCTTTCCCTAACCCCTAACCCTAACCCTAACACTAACCCTAACACAAACTCTTAGCCTAAACCTAACCCTAACCCAAACCCTCACCCTTACCAGAAACTAAACCTAACTTTAACCCCAACCCTAAACCTAACCCTAACCCTAACCCTTACCCTAACACTAACCCTAACCCTAACCCTAACCCTAACACTTACCCTAACCCTAACCTAACCCTTACGCTAACCATAAACCTAACTCTAACCCTAACACTTACCCTTACCCTAACCCTAACCCTAACACTTACCCTAATCCTAAACCTAACCCTAACCCTAACCCTTACCCTTACCCTAACCCTAAATCTAACTCTAACCCTAACCCTAACCCTAACCCTTACCCTAACCCTAAGCCTTATGCTAACCGTAACCCTAACCCTAACCCTTACCCTTACCCTAACCCTAACCATAATCCTAACCCTAACCCTAACCCTTACACTCATCCTAACCCTAACCCTAACCCTAACTCTTACCCTTATCGTAAAGCCTACCCTAATCCTAACCCTAACCCTAACCCTTACCCTAACCCTAACACTAACCCTAACCCTAACCCTAACCCTTACCCTTACCCTAAACCTAAACCTAACCCTAACCCTAACCCATTCCCTTACCATAAACCTAAACCTAACCCTAACCCTAAAACTTACCCTTACCCTTACCTTAACCCTAACCCTAACTCTAACCCTTACCTTACCCTAACGCTAACCCTTACCCTTACCTTAACCCTAAACCTAACCCTAACCCAAACCCTTACCCTTACCAGAAACTAAACCTAACCTTAACCCCAACCCTAAACCTAACCCTAAACCTAACCCTTACCCTAACACTAACCCTAAACCTAACCCTAACCCTAACACTTACCCTAACCCTAACCCTAACCGTTACCCTAACCCTAACCCTAACCCTAACCCTTACCCTTACCCTAATCCTACCCCTACCCCTAACCCTAACCCTTACCCTTACCCTTACCCTAACACTATCCCTAACCTTAACCCTAACCCTAACCCTAACCCTAACCCTTACCCTTACCCTAACCCTAACTCTGAACCTAAACCGCACAACAACCCTATCCCTAACCTTAACTCTTATCCTTACCCTAACGATAACCCTATACCTAACCATAACCCTTCCCCTAACCCTTACACTTTCCCTAACCCTAACCCTAAACCTAACCCTAACCCTTACCCTAACACTAACACTAACAATAATCCTTACCCTAACCCTAACCCTAACCCTAACCCTACCCCTAGCCCTTACCCTTTCCCTAACCCTAACACTAACGCTAACCCTTACCTTACCCTAACCCTAAACCTAACCCTAACCCTAACCCTAACCCTAACCGTAACACTAACCTTAAACCTAACCCAAACCCTAACCTTAACCCTAATCCGTAACCTAACCCTAACTCTAACCCTAAACCTAACCCTAACCCTAACCCTAAACCTAACCCTAAACCTAACACTAACCCTACCCCTAACCCTTACCCTTTCCCTAACCCTAACCCTAAACCTAACTCTTAGCATTACCCTAACCCTAAACCTTACCCTAACCCTAACCCTAACCCTAACCTTAACCCAACCCTAACCCTAACCCTAACCCTAACCCTTACCCTAACCCTAACCCTAACCCTAATCTTAAACCTAAACCTAAACCTAAACATAACCCTAACCCTTACCCTTACCCTAACCCTAACCCTAACCCTAAACCTAACCCTAACTCTAAACCTAAGTCTAAACTTAACCCTATCCCTAACCCTAACACTCCCCCTTACCCTAACCCTAACCCTAAACCTATAACTAACCCTAACCCTAACCATAACCCTAACCTTTACCCTAATCGTAACCCTAAACCTAACCCTAACCCAAACCATAACCCCTAACCCTAACCCTAATCCTTACCCTTATCCTAATCCTAACACTAACCCTAACACTTACCCTTACCCTAAACCCTACCCTATCCCTAACCCTAACCCTAACCCTTGCCCTAACCCTAACCCTAACCCTAAACCTTACCCTTACCCTAAACCTAACCGTAACCCTTACTCTAAACCTAACCCTAACCCTAACCCTAACCCTTCCCGTTATCTTAACCCTAACCCTAAATCTAACCCTTACGCTAACCCTAACCCTAACCCTATCCCTAACCCTAACCCTAAGAAATACCCTTACCCTAACCCTAACCCTAACCTTAACCGTAACCCTAAACCTAACCCTAACCGTAACCCTTAACCATACCCTAACCCTAACCCTAACCGTAACGTTTACCCTTACCCTAACCCTAACCCTAACCTTAACGCAACCCTAAACGTAAACCTAGCCCTAAGCCTAACCCTTACACTTACCCTAACCCTAGGGCTAAACCTAACCCTAACCCTAACCATAACCCTTACCCTAAACCTAATCCTAATCCTAACCCTAACCCTTACCCTTACCCTAAACCTAACCCTAAACCTAACCCTTATCCTAACCCTAAACCTAACCTTAACCATAACCTTTATCCTTACCCTAACCCTCACCCTAACCCTAAAACTAAACCTAACCCTAAATCTAAACCTAACCCTTACCCTTATCCTAACCCTAACCCTAACGCTAACCTTATCCTAACACTAACCCTACCCTAACCCTAACCCTTACCCTTACCCTAAACCTAACCCGAACCCTTTCCCGAACACTAACCGTAAACCTAAACCTAACCGTTACACTTACCCTAACCCTAAACCTAACCCTAACCCTAATCCTAACCCTTTCTCTTACCCTAAACCTAACCGCAACCCTAACCCTAACCTTTACCCTTACCCTAACTGTAACCCTAAGCCTAACCCTAACCGTAACCCTAACACTAATCCTAACCCTAACCCTTACCCTTCCCCTAACCCTAACCCTAACCCTAACCATAAACCTACCCCTAACCCTAACCTTAACCCTAACACTTAACCTTAGCCTAAATCTAACCCTACCCCTAAACCTAAAACTAACACCAACCCTAACCTTAACCCTTATCCTTACCCTAACCCTAACCCTAAACCTAACGCTAACACTTACCCTTACCCTCACCCTAACCCTCAACATAAACCTAAACCTAACCCTAACCATAATCGTAAACTTAACCCTAACCCTTATTCTTACCCTAACCCTAACCCTAACCCTAACCCTAAACCTAACCCTAAAACTTAACCTTACCCTTACCTTAACCCTAACCCTAACCCTAACCCTTCCCTTACCCTAACGCTAACCCTTACCCTTACCTTAAACCTAACCCTAACCCTAACACTTACCCTTACCCAAACACTAACCCTATCCCTAACCGTAACCCTAAACCTAAACCTAACCCTAACCCTAACCCTAACGCTTACCCTAACCCTAACCCTAACCCTAACACTTACCTTTACCCTAACCCTAAACCTAACCTTAACCCCAACCCCAAACCTAACCCTAACCCTAACCCTAACTATTAACCTTACCCTAACCCTAATCCTAAACCTAAACCTAACCCTAACCCTAACCCTAAACCTTACACTAAGACTAACCCTAATCCTAACCCTAACCCTTACCCTTAACTTAACCCTAACCCTAAACCTAAACCTAAACCTAACCCTAAGCCTAACACTAACGCTAACCCTTAACACTAATAACCCTAACCCTTATCCTTATCCTAACCCTAACCCTAACCCTTAACACTTAACCTTACCCAACCCCATCCCTAACCCTAACCCTAACCATTACCCTAACCCTAACCCTAACCCTAACCCTAACACTTACCATTACCCTAACGCTAATTCTAACCCTAACCCTAACCCTAACCCTAAACCTAAACCTAACACATACCCTTACCCTAACCCTAACCCTTACCTTTACCGTAACTCTAAACACTTATCCTTACCATGACCTTACCCCTAACCCTAAACCTAACCCTAACCCTAACCTTAACCCTAACCCTTTCCCTTACGCTAACCCTAACCCTAACCTTAACCCTAAACCTAACACTTACCCTTATCCTAACCCTAACCCTAAACCTAACCCTAACCCTTACCCTAACCGTAACCCTAAGCCTAACCCTAAGCCTAACCCTAACACTAACCCTAACCCTAACCCTTACCCTTACCCTAACCCTAAACCTAAACCTAACACTAACCATAAACCTAACATTAACCCTAACCCTAACCCTTATCCTTACCCTAACCCTAACCCTAAAACTCAGCCTAACTCTAACCCTAACCCTAACCCTAACACCTAAAGCTAACCCTAACCCTTACCCTTACCCTAACCCTAACCCTAACTCTAACCCTAACCCTAAGACTTACCCTAAACCTAACCCTAACCATTACCCTTATACTAACCCTGACCCTAAACTTAACCCAGGCCTAAACCTAACCCTAACCCTAACCCTTACCCTAACACTTATCCTAACCCTAACCCTAACCCTAACCCTAACACTAACACTAACCCTTACCATAACCCTAACCCTAACCCTAACACTTACCCTAACCCTAACCCTAACCCGAAGCCTTACCCTAATCCTAACCCTAACCCTAACCCTAACCACTCAACCTAACCCTTAACATAACCCTAACCCTAACTCTAACCCTAATCCTTACCCTTACCCTAACCCTAAACCTAACTCTAACCCTAACCCTAACCCCAACCCTTACACTAACCCTAACCCTAACCCTAACCCTTACCCTAACACTAACCCTAACCCTAACCCTAACCTTAAACCTAACCCTAACCATACCCCCAACCCTAACCCTCACCCTTACCCTAACCCTAACCCTAAACCTAACCCTAACAATAACCCTAACTCTAAACTTAACCATAAACCTAACCCTAACACTTGCCTTTTCCCTAACCCCAACCCTAAACCTATCACTAACCCTACCCCTAAACCTAACCCTAACCGTAACCCCTAACCCTAACCCTAACCCTAATTCTTACCCTTATCCTAACACTAACCCTAACCCTAACACTTACCCTGACCCTAACACCTAGCCTAACCCTAACCCTAACCCTAACACTTGCCCTAACCCTAACCCTCACAGTAACCCTAATCCTAACCCTAACCTTACCCTTACCCTAACCCTAATCCTAAAACTAACCCTAAACCTAATCCTAACCCTAACCTTAACCCTAACCCTTATCCTTACCCTAACCCTAACCCTAAATCTAACCCTAACCCTAAACCTAACCCTTACCCTCACCCTAACTCTAACTCTAAACCTAACCTTAACCCTTACCCTAACACTAACCCTAACCCTAAACCTAACCCTTACCCTTAACCTAAACGTAACCCTAACCCTAACCCTTACCCTTACCCTTACCCTATTCCTACCCCTAACCCTAACCCTAACCCTTACCCTTACCCCTACCCTAATACTATCCCTAAACTTAACCCTAACCCTAACCCTAACCCTTACCTTACCCTAAGCCTAACTCTGAACCTAAACCGAACAATAACCCTATCCCTAACCCAAACTCTTATCCTTACCCTATCCCTAACCCTAAACCTAACCCTAACCCTACCCCTAACCCTTACCGTTTCCCTAACCCTAACCCTAAACCTAACACTTACGCTTACCCTAACCATAAACCTAACCCTAAACCTAACCCTAACCCTAACCCTAACCCTAACCTTAACCCAAACCTAACCCTAACCCTAACCCTTACTCTTACCCTAACCCTAACCCTAACTTTAACCCAACCCTAACCCTAACCCTAAACCTTACCCTAACACTAACACTAACAATAATCCTTACCCTAACCCTAACCCTAACCCAACCACTAGCCCTTACCCTTTCCCTAACCCTAACACTAACCCTAACCCTTACCTTACCCTAACCCTAAACCTAACCCTAAACCTAACCCTAACCCTAACCCTAACACTAACCTTAAACCTAACTCAAAACCTAACCCTAACCCTAATCCGTACCCTAACCCTAACCCTAAACCTAACCCTAACCCTAACCCTAAACCTAACCCTAAACCTAACCCTAACCCTACCCCTAACCCTTACCCTTTCCCTAACCCTAACCCTAAACCTAACCCTTACCATTACCCTAACCCTAAACCTTACCCTAACCCTAACCCTAACCCTAAACCTAACCCTAACCTTAACCCAACCCTAACCCTAACCCTAACCCTAAACCTTACCCTAATCCTAACCCTAACATTAACCCTAATCTTAAACCTAACCCTAACCCTAAACATAACCCTAACCCTTACCCTTACCCTAACCGTAAGCCTAAACCTAACCCTAAACCTTACCCTAACTCTAAACTTAACCCTATGCCTAACCCTAACCCTCCCCCTTACCCTAACCCTAACCCTGAACCTATCACTAACCCTAACCCTACCCCTAACCGTTACCCTTACCCTAAACCGAACCTTAACCTAACCCTAACCCTAACCCTTACCCTAACCCTAACCCTAACCCTAAACCTTACCCTTACCCTAAATCTAACCCTAACCCTTACTCTAAACCTAACCCTAACCCTAACCCTAACCCTTCCCCTTATCTTAACCCTAACCCTAAACCTAAACCTTACCCCTACCATAAGGCTAACCATAACCGAAACACCAACCCTAACCCTAACCCTAAGAAATACCCTTACCCTAACCCTAACCCTAACCTTAACCATAACCCTTATCATTACCCTAACCCTAACCCTAACCCTAACACTAAACCTAACCCTAAACCTAAACCTAACCCTTACCCTTACCCTAACCCTAACCCTAAACCTAACCCTTACCCTAACACTAACCCTACCCTAACCCTAACCCTTACCCTTACCCTAAACCTAACCCTAACCCTTACCCTAACATTAACCCTAACCCTAACCCTAACCATAAACCTAACATTATCCCTAACCCTAACCCTTATCCTTACCGTAACCCTAAACCTAAAACTAACCCTAACCCTAACCCTAACATTAACCCCTACCCCTACCCCTAACCCTTACCCTTACCCTAACCCTAACCCTAACCCTAACCCTAACACTTACCCTAACCCTAACCCTAACAATTACCCTAACACTTACCCTAACCCTAATCCAAACCCTAACACTTACCCTTACCCTAACCCTAACCCTAAACCTTACACTAACCCTAACCCTAAACTTAACACTTACAATTACCGTAACCCTAACCCTAACCCTAACACTTACCCTAACCCTAACACTAACCCTAACCATAAACCTAATATTATCCCTAACCCTAACCCTTATCCTTACCCTTACCCTAACCCTAACCCTAACCCTAACACTTACCCTACCCTAACCCTAACCCTTACCCTTACCCTAAACCTAACCCTAACCCTTACCCTAACATTAACCGTAACCCTAACCCTAACCCTTACTCTTACCCTAACCCTACACCTAACCCTAACCCTAACCCTAACCCTTACCTTTACAGTAACCCTAAACCTAAATATAACCCTAACCCTTACTCTTACCCTTAACCTCATCTAAACTTAAACCTAACCCGAACCCTAACCCTAACCTTAACCCTAAACCCTTATCCTTACACTAACCCTAACCCTAACCATAAACCTAACCCTAACACTAAACTTAACCCTAACCCTTTCCCTTACCCTAACCCTAACCCTAACCCTAACCATAAACCTAACATTATCCCTAACCCTAACCCTTATCCTTACCATAACCCTAAACCTAAAACTAACCCTAACCCTAACCCTAACATTAACCCCTACCCCTACCCCTAACCCTTACCCTTACCCTAACCCTAACACTAACCCTAACCCTAACACTTACCCTAACCCTAACCCTAACAATTACCCTAACACTTACCCTAACCCTAATCCAAACCCTAACACTTACCCTTACCCTAACCCTAACCCTAAACCTTACCCTAACCCTAACGCTAAACTTAACACTTACAATTACCATAACCCTAACCCTAACCCTAACACTTACCCTAACCCTAACACTAACCCTAACCATAAACCTAACATTATCCCTAACCCTAACCCTTATCCTTACCCTTACCCTAACCCTAACCCTAACCCTAACACTTACCCTAACCCTAAACCTAACCCTAACCCTTACCCTAACCCTAAACCTAACCCTAACCCTTACCCTAACCCTAACCCTAACACTTACCCTAACCCTAACCCTAACCAGTACGCTTATCCTAAACGTAACCCTAAACTTAACCATAAACCTAAACCTAACCTTTACCCTTACCCTAATACTTACCCTAACCCTAACCCTAACCCTAACCCTTACCCTAACCCTAACTCTAACCCTAAAACTTACCCTAACCCTAACCCTAACCTTAACACTTAACCTTACACTAACCCTAACCCTAACCCTAACCCTTACCCTAAAGGTAACCCTAACCCTAACACTTACCTTAACCCTAACCCTTACCCTAACCCTCACCCTAACCCTAATCCTTACCCTAATCCTAACCCTAACACTAACCCTAATCTCTAATCCTAACCCTTAACCTAACCCTAACCCTAACCCTAACTCTTACCCTTACTCTAACCCTAAACCTAACCCAAACCCTAACCGAAACCCTAACCCTTACCCTAACCCTAACCCCAACCCTTACCAACCCTAACCCTAACCTTAAACCTAACCCTAACCAGAACCATAACCCTAACCCTTACCCTAACCCTAACACTAAACCTAACCCTAACCCTAACTCTAAACTTAACCCTATCCCTAACCCTAACCCTCGCCCTTACCCTAACCCTAACCCTAAACCTATCACTAACCCTAACCCTAATCCTAACCATTACCCTTACCCTAAACCTAACCCTAAACATAACCCTTAACCTAAACCTGGCACTAACCCTGACACTAAACCAAACCCTAAAGTTAACCCTAACCCTAACCTTAAACCTAACCCTTATCCTTACCCTAATCCTAACCCTAAACCTAACCCTTGCCCTTACCCTAACCCTAACTCTAAACCTAACCCTAACCCTTATCCTAACACTAACCCTAAACCTAACACTAACACTTACCCTTTCCCTAACCCTAACACTATCCCTAACCCTTACCTTAACCTAACCCTAACCCTAACACTGACCCTTACCCTTACACTTACCCTAACACTAACCCTAACCCTAACCCTGAACCTAACCCTAACCCTAACCCTAAACCTTACCCTTTCCCTAACCCTAACCCTAAACCTAACCCTTAGCCTTATCCTAAGCCTAAACCTAACCCTAAACCTAACCCTAACCCCAACCCTAAACCCAACCTTAACCCAAGCATAACCCTAACCCTAACCCTTACTCTTACCCTAACCTTAACCCTAACCTTAACCCAACCCTAACCCTAACCCTAACCCTTACCCTCATACTAACCCTAACCCTAATCCTTACCCTAACCCTAACCCTATCCGTAACCCTTACCCTTTCCCTAACACTAACCCTAACCCTTACCTTTATCCTAACCCTAAACCTAACCCTAACCCTAACACTAAGCCGAAGCTTAAAATTAACACAAGCCCTAACCCTAAGCCTAACACTAACCTTAATCCAAAACATAACCATAACCCCAAACATAACCCTTACCCTTACCCTAACCCTAACCCTAAGCCTAACCCTAACCCTAAGCCTAACCCTAACTCTAAACTTAACCCTAACCCTTACCCTTACCCTAAACCTAACCCTAACCATTACCCTAAACCTAACCCTAACCCTAACCCGAAACCTTACCCTACCTTAACCCTAACCATAACCCTTACCCTTACCCTAACGTTAACCCTAACCCTAAACCTAAACCTAACCCTAATACTAATACATACCCTTACCCTAACCCTAAACCATAACCCAAACCTAACCCTAACCCTAACTCTTACCCTTACCCTATCCCTAACCCTAACCTTAACCCACCCCTAAACCTAACCCTAATACTAACCCTATCCCTTACCCTTACCCTAAACCTACCCCTAAAACTTACCCTAACCCTAACCCTTCCCCTAACCCTAACCCTAATCCTAACACTAACCCTTACCATTACCCTAACCCTAACACTAAACCTAACCCTAAACTTAACCCTAACCCTATCCTTAACCCTAACCCTTATCCTTACCCTAATCCTAACCCTAAACCTAACCCTAAACCTAAACCTAACCCTTGCCCTTACCCTAACCCTAACTCTAAACCTAACCCTAACCCTTACCCTAAAACTAACCCTAACCCTAACCCTAACACTTACCCTTACCCTAACCCTAACCCTAACCCTTACCCTTACCCTAACCCTCACACTAACCCTAACCCTTACCATTACCCTTAACCTAACCCTAACCCTAACACTTACCCTTACCCTCACCCTAACCCTAACCCTTACCCTTACCCTTACCCTCACACTAAACCTAACCCTAAACCTTACCCTAACCCTAACCCTATCCCTAACCCTTACCCTTTCCCTAACCCTAACCCTAACGCTAACCCTTACCTTTACCCTAACCCTAAACCTAACCCTAAACCCAACCCTAACCCTAACACTAAGTCGAAGCTTAAACCTAACCCAAACCCTAACCCTAACCCTAACCCGTACCTTTCCCTAACCCTAACCCTAAACCTAACCCTACCCCTAAACCTAACCCTGACCTTACCCTTACCCTAATACTAACCCTACACCTAACCCTAACCCTAACCCTAACACCTAACCCTAACCCGAACCCTAACCCTTACACTTACACTAACCCTAACCCTAACTCTGAACCTTACCATTATCCAAACCCTAACCCTAACCTTTACCCCAACTCTAAACCTAACCACAACCCTAACAATAACCCTTACCCTAACTCTAATCCTTACCCTAAAACTAACCCTAACCCTAACCCTAAGCCTAACACTTACACTTACCCTAACCCTCACCCTAACCCTAACCCTAAAGCTTACCCTTACCGTAACCCTAAACTTAACCCTAGCTCTGCCACTAACCCTAAATCTAACCGACAACCCTAACTCTCACAGTAACCCCTAAGCCTAACCATAACCATACCCATAACCCTTACCCTTTTCCTAACCCTACACCTAACCCTAAAACTTACGCTTACCCTAACACCAATCCTAACCCTAACCCTAACCCTAACCCTTCCCCTAACCCTAACCCTAACCATATCCTAACCCTTACCCTTACCCTAAACTTAAACCTAACCCTAACCCTAACCCTAACCCTTATCCTTACACTAACCCTAACCCTAATCTTAACCCTAACCCGAACCCTAACCCTAACCCTAAACCTAATCTTAAACCTAATCCTTTTCCTTACCCTAACCCTAACCATAACCCTAACCCTAAGCCTAATACTAACCCTAAACCTAACCCTTACCCTTACGCTAACCCTAACACTAAACCTAACCGTAAAACTTACCCTAACCCTAACACTAATCCTAACTCTAAACCTAACCTTAACCCTAACCCTTACCCTTACCCTAACCCTAACCCTAACCCTAAACCTAACCCTAACACTCACCCTAATCCTTACCCTAATCCTAACACTAACCATAACCCTAGCCCTAACCCTAATCTTTACCCTAATCCTTACCCTAACCCTAACCCTAAACCTAAACCTAACCCTAACCCTCACCCTAATCCTTACCCTAATCCTAACCCTAACCATAACCCTTACCCTAACCCTAATCCTTACCCTAACCCTAACCATAACCATAACACTTACCCTAACCCTAATCCTTACCCTAACCCTAACCATAACTCTAAGCCTAACCCTTCCCCTAACCTTAACCCTAACCTAACCCTACCTTAACCCTTACCCTTACCCTAATCTTAAACCTAACCCTAACCCTAACCCTAACACTTACCCGTTCACTAACCCCAATCCTAACCCTTATCCTTACCCTAACCCTAACCATAACCCTAACCCTAAGCCTAACCGTAACCCTAAACCTAACACTTACCCTTACCCTTACGCTAACCCTAAACCGAAACCTAACCGTAAACCTTACCCTACCCCTAACTCTAACCATAACCGTAAACCTAACCCTAACCCTAACCCTAACCCTTACCCTAACCCTAACCCTGGCCCTAACACTTACTCTAACCCTAACCCTAACCCTAACACTTACCCTAACCCTAACCCTAACCATTACGCTTGTCCTAACCCTAACCCTAAACTTAACCCCAATCCTTAAACTAACCCAAACCCTAACCCTAAACCTAACCCTTACCCTTACCCTAACTCTAACACTAGCGCTAACCCTAACCCTACCCTAACCCTAACCCTAACCCTAAACCTAACCATAACCCTAAACCTAACCCTAACCCTAACCCTAACACTAACCATAACCCTAGCCCTAATCATAATCCTTACCCTAATCCTTACCCTAACCCTAACCCTAATCCTAAACCTAACCCTAACCCTCACCCTAATCCTTACCCTAATCCTAACCCTAACCATAACCCTTACCCTAACCCTAATCCTTACCCTAACCCTAACCATAACCATAACACTTACCCTAACCCTAATCCTTACCCTAACCCTAACCCTAACTCTAAGCCTAACCCTTCCCCTAACCTTAACCCTAACCTAACCCTACCGTAACCCTTACCCTTACCCTAATCTTAAACCTAACCCTAACCCTAACACTTACCCTTTCACTAACCCTAATCCTAACCCTTATCCTTACCCTAACCCTAACCATAACCCTAACCCTAAGCCTAACCCTAACCCTAAAACTAACACTTACCCTTACCCTTACGCTAACCCTAAACCGAAACCTAACCGTAAACCTTACCCTAACCCTAACCCTAACCATAACCGTAAACCTAACCCTAACACTAACCCTAACCCTTACCCTAACCCTAACCCTGGCCTTAACACTTACTCTAACCCTAACCCTAACCCTAACACTTACCCTAACCCTAACCCTAACCATTACGCTTATCCTAACCCTAACACTAAACTTAACCCCAATCCTAAACCTAACCCAAACCCTAACCCTAAACCTAACCCTTACCCTTACCCTAACTCTAACATTAGCGCTAACCCTAACCCTACCCTAACCCTAACCATAACCCTAAACCTAACCATAACCCTAAACCTAACCCTAACCCTAACCCTAACACTTACCCTAACCCTAACCCTAACTCTAACACTTAAACTTACCCTAACCCTAAACTTAAGACTTAAACTTACCCTAACCCTAACCCTAAACCTTACCCTAACCCTAACCCGAAACCTAACACTTACCCTAACCCAAACCCTAACACTAACCCTTACCCTTACCCTAACCCTAACTTGCAACCTAACTGTACCCCTAACCATAAACCTAACCCTTACCCTTACCCTAACCCTAACCCTAAACCTAACCCTAACCCTAACTGTAAACTTAACCCTATCCCTAACCCTAACCCTCACCCTTACCCTAACCCTAACCCTAAACCTATCACTAACCCTAAACCTAATCCTAACCCTTACCCTTACCCTAACCCTAACCTTAACCCTAACCCTAACCCTAACCCTAATCCTTACCCTTATCCTAACCCTAACACTAACCCTAACACATACCCTTACCCTAAACCCTACCCTATCCCTAACCCTAACCCTAACCCTAACTCTAAACTAAACCCTAACCCTAACCCTAACCCTACCCCTAACACTTACCCTTTCCCTAACCCGAACCCTAACCCTAACCCTTACCCTTACCCTAACCCTAAACCTAATCCTAAACCTAACACTAAGCCTATCCCTAACCCAAAACTTAAACCTAACCCAAACCCTAACCCTAACCCTAACCCGTAACTTTCCCTAACCCTAACCCTAAACCTAACCCTAACCCTAACCCTAACCCTGACCCTTACCCTTAACCTAACCCTAAACCTACACCTAAACCTAACCCTAACCCTAACCCTAACCCTAACCCTAACCCATACTGTAACCCTTACCCTAACCCTATACCTAACCCTAACAATACCGTAACCCTAAACCGAACCCCTAAACCTAACCCTAACCCTAACCCCTAAACCTAACCATAACCATAACCATAACACTTAACCTTATCCTAACCGTACCCCTAACCCTAAAACTTACCCTTACCATAACCCCAACCCTAACTCTAACCCTAACCCTAATCATTCCCCTAACCCTAACCCTAATCCTAAACCTAACCGTAACCCTTACACTTACCCTAACCCTAACACTAATCCTAACTCTAAACCTAACCTTAACCCTAACCCTTACCCTTACCCTAACCCTAACCCTAACCCTAACCCTAAACCTAACCCTAAACCTAACCCTAACCCTAACCCTAACCCTTATCCTAACCCTAACCCTAACCCTGGCCCTAACCCTAAACTTAAACCTAACTCTAACACTTACCCTAAACCTGAACATAACCCTAACCCTAACCCTAACCCTAACCCTATCACTTACCCTTACCCTAACACTAACTCTAACCCTTAAACCTACCCTAACCCTAACCCTAACCCTAACACTTACCCTAACCCTAACACTTACCCTAAACCTAACCCTAACCCTAACCCTAACCCTTACCATAACCCTAACGTAACCCTTACCCTAACCCTTACCGTTACCCTTACCCTAAACCTAAACCTAACTCTAACTCTAACCCAAACCCTAACCCTTACCCTAATCCTAAACCTAACCCTTACCCTAACCCTAACCCTATCCCTAACATTAAACCTAACCTAACCCTAACCTTAACCCTAACACTTGGCTTACCCTAACCCTAACCCTAAACCTAACACTAACCCTAACCCTAACTCTAAACTTAACCCAATACCTAACCCTAACCCTCGGGCTTACCCTAACCCTAACCCTAAAACTATCACTAACCCTAACCCTAACCCTAAACCTTACCCTTACCCTAAACCTAACCCTAACCCTAACCCTAACCCTAACCCTAACCTTAAACCTAACCCTAACCCTAACCATAGCCCTAACCCTAACCCTTACCCTAACCGTAACCCTAAACCTAACCCTAACCCTAAACTTAAACCTAACCCTAACCCTAACCATAACCCTTACCCTAACCCTAATCCTTACCCTAAACCTAGCCCTAACCCTAAACCTAACCCTTCCCCTAATCCTAATCCTAACACTAACCCTACGCTAACCCTTACCCTTACCCTAACCTTAAACCTAACCCTAACCCTAACCCTAACCGTTACCCTTACACTAACCCTAACCCTAACCTTAACCCTAACCCGAACCCTAACCCTAACCCTAAACCTAACCTTAATCCTAACCCTTATTCTTACCCTAAGCCTAACCATAACCCTAACCCTAAGCCTCACCCTAACCCTAAACCTAACCCTAACCCTTACCTTAAGCTAACGCTAACCCGAAACCTAACCCTAACACTTACCCTAACCCTAACCATAACCATAACCCTAAAACTAACCCTAACCCTAACACTAACCCTTACCCTAACCCTAACCCTGGCCCTAACCCTAACCCTAACCCTAACCCTAACACTTACCCTAATCCTAACCCTAACCATTACGCTTATCCTAACCCTAACCCTAAAATTAAAACCAACCCCAAACCTAACCCTAAACCTAACCCTTACCCTAACACTAAACCTAACCCTTACCCTTACCCTAATTCTAACCCTAAAACTTACCCTAACCCTAACCCTAACCTTAACCCTTAACCTTACCCTAACCCTACCCCTAACCCTAACCCTTTCCCTAAACCTAACCCTAACCCTAACACTTACCCTAACCCTAACCCTTACCCTAACCCTAACCCTAACCCTAACCCTTACCCTAATCCTAACACTAACACTAACCCTAACCTCTAAACCTAACCCTTAACCTAACCTTAACCCTAACCCTAACCCTTACCCTTACCATAACCCTAAACCTAACTCTAACCCTAACGCAAACCCTAACCCTTACCCTAACCCTAACCCTAACCCTTACCCTAAACCTAACCCTAACCCTAACCTTAAACATAACCCTAACCCTAATCATAACCCTAACTCTTACCCTTACCCTAAACGTAACCCTAAACCTAACCCTAACCCTAACCCTAACTCTAAACTTAAGCCTATCCCTAACCCTAACCCTCGCCCTTACCCTAACCCTAACCCTAAACCTATCACTAACCCTAACCCTAACCCTAACCCTTAACCTTACCCTAAACCTAACCCTAAACCTAACCCTAACCCGAACCCCTAACCCTACCCTAACCCTAATCCTTACCCTTATCCTATCTCTAACACTAACCCTAACACTTACCCTTACCCTAAACCCTACCCTATTCCTAACCCTAACCTTAACCCTTAAGCTAACCATAACCCTAACCCTAACCCTAACCCTAACCCTAAACCTTACCCTTACCCTAAACCTAACCGTAAACCTTACCCTAAACCTAACCCTAACCCTAACCCTTACCCTTATCTTAACCCAAACCCTAAACCTAACCCTTACCCCTACCCTAACACTAACCCTAACCATAACCCTAACCCTAAGCCTAACCCTAACACATACCCTTACCCTACCTCTAACCCTAACCTTATCGTAACCCTAAATCTAACCCTAACCCTAACCCTAACCCATACCCTAACCCTAACTCTAACACTAACCCTTACCCTTAATCTAACCCTAGCGCTAACCCTAACCCTAACCCTAACCCTAACCCTTACCCTGACCCTAACCCTAACCCTCACCCTAACACTTACCCTAACCCTAACCCTAACACTTACCCAAAGACTAACCCTAACTCTAATCCTTAAATTTACCCTAACCCTAACCCTAACATTAACACTTACCCTAACCCTAACCCTAACCCTAACCCTTACCCTAACCCTAACCCTAACACTAACCCTAACACTTACCCTAACCCTAACCCTAACCCTATCACTTACACTTACCCTAACACTAACTCTAACCCTAAAACTTACCCTAACCCTAACCCTAACCCTAACACTTACCCTAACCCTAACCCTAACCCTAACACTTACCCTAACCCTAACCCTAACCCTTACCATAACCCTAACCCTAACCCTTACCCAAACCCTTATCGTTACCCGTACCCTAAACCTAAACCTAACTCAAACTCTAACCCAAACCCTAACCCTTACCCTAATCCTAAACCTAACCCTTACCCTAACCCTAACCCTATCCCTAACATTAAACCTAACCTAACCCTAACCTTAACCCTAACACTTGGCTTACCCTAACCCTAACCCTAAACTTAACACTAACCCTAACCCTAACACTAAACTTAACCCGATACCTAACCCTAACCCTCGGGCTTACCCTAACCCTAACCCTAAACCTATCACTAACCCTAACCCTAACCCTAACCCTTACCCTTACCCTAAACCTAATCCCAAACCTAACCCTAACCCTAACCCTAACCCTAACCCTAACCTTAAACCTAACCCTAACCCTAACCATAGCCCTAACCCTAACCCTTACCCTAACCGTAACCCTAAACCTAACCCTAACCCTAACCATAACCCTTACCCTAACCCTAATCCTTACCCTAACCCTAGCCCTAACCCTAAACCTAACACTAACCCTAACCCTAACCCTAACACTTACAATACCCCTAACCCTAACCCAAACCCTTACCATAATCCTAACCCTAACCATAAACCTAACCCTTACCCTTACCCTAACCCTAAACCTAACTCTAACTCTAACCCAAACCCTAACCCTTACCCTCACCGTAACCCTAACCCTAACCCTAACCCTAACCTTAAACCTAACCTAACCCTAACCCTAACCCTAATACGTACCCTTACCCTAACCCTAACCCTAAACCTAACCCTAACCCTAACCCTAACTCTAAACTTAACCCGATACCTAATCATAACAATCGGCCTTACCCTAATCCTAACCCTAAACCTATCACTAACCCTAACCCTAACCCTAACCCTTACCCTTACCCTAAACCTAACCCTAAACCTAACCCTAACCCTAACCCTATCCCTAAACCCTAACCCTAACCCTAAACTTAACCTTAATCCTTACCCTTATCCTAACCCTAGCACTAACCCTAACACTTAACCTTACCCTAAACCCTACCCTATCCCTAACCCTAACCCTAACCCTTACCCTATCCTTAACCCTAACCCTAACCCTAAACCTTACTCTTACCCTAAACCTAACCCTAACCCTTATCCTAAACCTAACCCTAAACCTAACCCTAACTCTAACCCTAACCATAAACCCTAAGCCTAACCTTAAACCTAACCCTAATCCTTACCCTTATCCTAACCCTAACACTAACGCTAAAACTTACCCCTACCATAAACCCTAGCCTATCCCTAAATCTAACCCTAACCCTTACCCTAACCCTAACCCTAACACTAACCCTAAACCTTACTCTTACCCTAAACCTAACCCTAACCCTTACCCTAAACCTAACCCTAAACCTAACTCTAACCCTTACCCTTGTCTTAACCCGAACCCTAAACCTAACCCTTCCCCTACTCTAACGCTAACCCTAACCCTAACCCTAACAGATACTCTTACACTACCCTAACCCTAACGCATTCCCTAACCCTAACCCTAATCCTAACCCTTACCCTTACCCTAACCCTAACCCTAACCTTAACCCAACCCTAAACCTAACCCTAACACTAACCTTAACCCTAACCCTTACCCTTACCCTAACCCTAGTGCTAAACCTAACCCTAACCCTAACCCTAACCCTTACCCTAACACTAACCCTAAACCTAAACCTAACAATAACCCTAACCCTAACCTTAACCCTAACCCTTATGCTTAACCTAACCCTAAGCCAAACCCTAACCCTAAACCTAACCCTAAACCTAAACCTAACCCTAACCCTTACCCTTACCCTAACCCTAACCCTAACCCTAACCTTAACCCTAACCCTAACCCTAACCCTTACCCTTACCCTAACCCCAACTCTGAAAATAAACCAAACCCTAAACCTAAACTTAATTCTAACTCTAACCATAACCCTAAACCTTACCCTAAACCTAACCCTAACCCTAACCCTTACCCTTACCCTAACCGTAACCCTAAACCTAACCCTAACCCTAACCCTAACACCTAACCCTAACCCTAACCCCTACCCTTACCCTAACCCTAACCCTAACCCTAAACCTTACCCTTACCCTAACCCTAACCCTAACCTTAACCCAACCCTAACCCTAAACCTAACCCTTACCCTACCACTAACCCTAACCCTAATCCTTACCGTAATCCTAAACCTACACCTAACCCTTACCCTTTCCCTAACCCTAACCCTAACCCTAACCGTTACCCTTACCATAACCCTAATCCTAACCCTAAACCTAACAATAACCTTAACCCTAACCATAACCTTAAAACTAACCCAAACCATAACCCTAACCATAACCCGTACCTTTCCCTAACCCTAACCCTAAAACTAACCCTAACCCTAACGCTAACCCTGACCCTTACCCTTACCCTAACCCTAACCCTACACCTAACCCTAACCCTAACCCTAACCCTAACCCTAACACCTAACCCTAACCCTAATCCTAACCCTTACCCTTGCCCTAACCCTAACCGTAAGCCTGACCCTTACCATTACCTTAACCCTAACCCTAACCTTAACCATAACCATAACCTAACCCTAACCCTAACATTTACCCTAACCCTAATCCTTACCCTAACCCTAACCCTATCACTTACACTTACCCTAACACTAACTCTAACCCTAAAACTTACCCTAACCCTAACCCTAACCCTAACACTTACCCTAACCCTAACCCTAACCCTAACACTTACCCTAACCCTAACCCTAACCCTTACCATAACCCTAACCCTAACCCTTACCCAAACCCTTATCGTTACCCGTACCCTAAACCTAAACCTAACTCAAACTCTAACCCAAACCCTAACCCTTACCCTAATCCTAAACCTAACCCTTACCCTAACCCTAACCCTATCCCTAACATTAAACCTAACCTAACCCTAACCTTAACCCTAACACTTGGCTTACCCTAACCCTAACCCTAAACTTAACACTAACCCTAACCCTAACACTAAACTTAACCCGATACCTAACCCTAACCCTCGGGCTTACCCTAACCCTAACCCTAAACCTATCACTAACCCTAACCCTAACCCTAACCCTTACCCTTACCCTAAACCTAATCCCAAACCTAACCCTAACCCTAACCCTAACCCTAACCCTAACCTTAAACCTAACCCTAACCCTAACCATAGCCCTAACCCTAACCCTTACCCTAACCGTAACCCTAAACCTAACCCTAACCCTAACCATAACCCTTACCCTAACCCTAATCCTTACCCTAACCCTAGCCCTAACCCTAAACCTAACACTAACCCTAACCCTAACCCTAACACTTACAATACCCCTAACCCTAACCCAAACCCTTACCATAATCCTAACCCTAACCATAAACCTAACCCTTACCCTTACCCTAACCCTAAACCTAACTCTAACTCTAACCCAAACCCTAACCCTTACCCTCACCGTAACCCTAACCCTAACCCTAACCCTAACCTTAAACCTAACCTAACCCTAACCCTAACCCTAATACGTACCCTTACCCTAACCCTAACCCTAAACCTAACCCTAACCCTAACCCTAACTCTAAACTTAACCCGATACCTAATCATAACAATCGGCCTTACCCTAATCCTAACCCTAAACCTATCACTAACCCTAACCCTAACCCTAACCCTTACCCTTACCCTAAACCTAACCCTAAACCTAACCCTAACCCTAACCCTATCCCTAAACCCTAACCCTAACCCTAAACTTAACCTTAATCCTTACCCTTATCCTAACCCTAGCACTAACCCTAACACTTAACCTTACCCTAAACCCTACCCTATCCCTAACCCTAACCCTAACCCTTACCCTATCCTTAACCCTAACCCTAACCCTAAACCTTACTCTTACCCTAAACCTAACCCTAACCCTTATCCTAAACCTAACCCTAAACCTAACCCTAACTCTAACCCTAACCATAAACCCTAAGCCTAACCTTAAACCTAACCCTAATCCTTACCCTTATCCTAACCCTAACACTAACGCTAAAACTTACCCCTACCATAAACCCTAGCCTATCCCTAAATCTAACCCTAACCCTTACCCTAACCCTAACCCTAACACTAACCCTAAACCTTACTCTTACCCTAAACCTAACCCTAACCCTTACCCTAAACCTAACCCTAAACCTAACTCTAACCCTTACCCTTGTCTTAACCCGAACCCTAAACCTAACCCTTCCCCTACTCTAACGCTAACCCTAACCCTAACCCTAACAGATACTCTTACACTACCCTAACCCTAACGCATTCCCTAACCCTAACCCTAATCCTAACCCTTACCCTTACCCTAACCCTAACCCTAACCTTAACCCAACCCTAAACCTAACCCTAACACTAACCTTAACCCTAACCCTTACCCTTACCCTAACCCTAGTGCTAAACCTAACCCTAACCCTAACCCTAACCCTTACCCTAACACTAACCCTAAACCTAAACCTAACAATAACCCTAACCCTAACCTTAACCCTAACCCTTATGCTTAACCTAACCCTAAGCCAAACCCTAACCCTAAACCTAACCCTAAACCTAAACCTAACCCTAACCCTTACCCTTACCCTAACCCTAACCCTAACCCTAACCTTAACCCTAACCCTAACCCTAACCCTTACCCTTACCCTAACCCCAACTCTGAAAATAAACCAAACCCTAAACCTAAACTTAATTCTAACTCTAACCATAACCCTAAACCTTACCCTAAACCTAACCCTAACCCTAACCCTTACCCTTACCCTAACCGTAACCCTAAACCTAACCCTAACCCTAACCCTAACACCTAACCCTAACCCTAACCCCTACCCTTACCCTAACCCTAACCCTAACCCTAAACCTTACCCTTACCCTAACCCTAACCCTAACCTTAACCCAACCCTAACCCTAAACCTAACCCTTACCCTACCACTAACCCTAACCCTAATCCTTACCGTAATCCTAAACCTACACCTAACCCTTACCCTTTCCCTAACCCTAACCCTAACCCTAACCGTTACCCTTACCATAACCCTAATCCTAACCCTAAACCTAACAATAACCTTAACCCTAACCATAACCTTAAAACTAACCCAAACCATAACCCTAACCATAACCCGTACCTTTCCCTAACCCTAACCCTAAAACTAACCCTAACCCTAACGCTAACCCTGACCCTTACCCTTACCCTAACCCTAACCCTACACCTAACCCTAACCCTAACCCTAACCCTAACCCTAACACCTAACCCTAACCCTAATCCTAACCCTTACCCTTGCCCTAACCCTAACCGTAAGCCTGACCCTTACCATTACCTTAACCCTAACCCTAACCTTAACCATAACCATAACCTAACCCTAACCCTAACATTTACCCTAACCCTAATCCTTACCCTAACCCTAACCCTAAGCCTAACACTTACCCTTACCCTAACCCTAACCATAACCCTAACCCTTAGCCTAACCCTAACCCTATACCTAACCCATACCCTTACGCTAAACCTAACCCTAAACCCAACCGTAACCCTTAACCTTACCCTAACCCTAACACTAATCCTAAATCTAACCCTAAACCTTACCCTTACCCTAACAATAACCTTAATCTTCACCCAACCCTAAACCTAACCCTAACCCTAACCGTAACCCTAACCCTTACCCTAATCCTAACCCTAGCGGTAAACCTAACCCTAAACCTAACCCTAACACTAACCCTTACCCTAACCATAACCCACACTCTAACCCTAACCCTAACACTAACCCTAACACTAACCCTAACCCCAACCCTACACCTAACCCTAACCCTAAGCCTAACGCTAACCCTTACCCTAACCCTAACCCTAATCCTAACCCTAAACCATACCCTTACCCTAACCCTAACCCAAACCCTAACAATAAAACTAACACTTATCCTTATCCTAACCCTAACCCTATACCTAACCCTAACCCTAACCCTAACCCTTACCCTTACCCTAACACTAACCCTAACCCTAACACTAAACCTAAACCTAAACCTAACCCTACCAATAACCCTTAGTTTTACCCTAACCCTACACCTAACCCAAACCCTAACCCTAACACTTACCCTAACACTAACCCTAACTCTTAACCTTACCCTAACCCTAACCCCAACCTTAACCCCAACCCTAAACCTAACCCTAACCCTAACCATACACCTTACCATTACCCTAAACCTAAACTACTCCTTACCCTAAACCTAACCCTAACCCTAAACCTAACACTTACCCTTACCCTAATGCTAACCCTAACCCTAACCATAACCCTAAACCTAACACATACCCTTACCCTAACCCTAACCCGAACCCTAACCTTAATCCTAAAACTAACCCTAAACCTAACCCTAACCATAACCATAACCCTTTCCCTAACCCTAACCTTAACCCCAACACTTAACCTAAACACAACCCTAACCCTTACCCTAACCCTAACACTAACCTAACTCTAAACCTAACACTTACCCTAACCCTAACCCTAACCCTAACCCTTAACCTTACCCTAACTCTAACACTAAACCTAACCCTAAACCTAACCCTAACCACTAACCCTAACCTTAACCCTTATACTTATCCTAAACCTAACACCAACCCTAACAATTACCCTTACACTCACCCCTTCCCTAACCCTAACCCTAAACCTTACCCTAACCCTAACCCAAACCCTAACACTAACCTTAACCCTAAACCTTATCTTTACCCTAACCCTAACACTAACCCTAACACTAACCCTAACCCTAACCTTAACCAAACCCTTACCCTTACCCTAACCCTAACCCTAACCCGTACCCTTATCCTTACCCTAACCGTAACCCTAACCCTAACCCTAAACCTAACCCAAACCTAACCCTTAGCCTTACCCTAAACCAAACCCTAAACCTAAACTTAATTCTAACCCTAACCCTAACCCTAACCCTTACCCTAAACCTAACCCTTACCCTAACCCTTACCCTTACCCTAACCGTAACCCTAAACCTAACCCTAACCCTAACCCTAACCCTAACACCTAACCCTAACCCTAACCCTAACCCCGACCCTTACCCTAACCCTAACCCTAACCCTAAACCTTACCCTTACACTAACCCTAACCCTAACCTTAACCCAACCCTAAACCTAAACCTAACCCTTACCCTACCACTAACACTAACCCTAATCCTTACCGTAATCCTAAACCCACCCCTAACCCTTTCCCTTTCCCTAACCCGAACCCTAACCCTAACCGTTACCCTTACCCTAACCCTAATCCTAACCCTAAACCTAACAATAACCTTAACCCTAACCATAACCTTACAACTAACCCAAACCTTAACCCTAACCATAACCCATACCTTTCCCTAACCCTAACCCTAAAACTAACCCTAACCCTAACCCTAACCCTGACCCTTACCCTTACCCTAACCCTAACCCTACACCTAACCCTAACCCTAACCCTAACCCTAACACCTAACCCTAACCCTAATCCTAACCCTTACCCTTACCCTAACCCTAACCGTAAGCCTGACCCTTACCATTACCTTAACCCTAACCCTAACCTTAACCATAACCCTAAACCTAACCCTAACCCTATCCCTAACCCTAACACTTACCCTAACCCTACTCCTTACCCTAACCCTAACCCTAAGCCTAACACTTACCCTTACCCTAACCCTAACCATAACCCTAACCCTTAGCCTAACCCTAACCCTATACCTACACTTACCCTTACACTAAACCTAACCCTAAACCCAACCGTAACCCTTAACCTTACCCTAACCCTAACACTAATCCTAAATCTAACCCTAACCCTTACCCTTACCCTAACAATAACCTTAATCTTCACCCAACCCTAAACCTAACCCTAACCCTAACCCTAACCCTAACCCTTACCCTAATCCTAACCCTAGCGGTAAACCTAACCCTAACCCTAACCCTAACACTAACCCTTACCCTAACCATAGTCCACACTCTAACCCTAACCCTAACACTAACCCTAACCCTAACCCTAACCCCAACCCTAAACCTAACCCTAACCCTAAGCCTAACGCTAACCCTTACCCTAACCCTAACCCTAATCCTAACCCTAAACCTTACCCTTACCCTAACCCTAACCCAAACCCTAACAATAAAACTAACACTTATCCTTATCCTAACCCTAACCCTATACCTAACCCTAACCCTAACCCTTACCCTTACCCTAACACTAACCCTAACCCTAACCCTAAACCTAAACCTAAACCTAAACCTAACCCTACCCCTGACCCTTAGTTTTACCCTAACCCTACACCTAACCCAAACCCTAACCCTAACACTTACCCTAACACTAACCCTAACTCTTAACCTTACCCTAACCCTAACCCTAACCTTAACCCCAAAGCTAAACCTAACCCTAACCCTAACCATAAACCTTACCATTACCCTAAACCTAAACTACTCCTTACCCTAAACCTAACCCTAATCCTAAACCTAACACTTACACTTACCCTAACGCTAACCCTAACCCTAACCGTAACCCTAAACCTAACACATACCCTTACCCTAACCCTAACCCGAACCCTAACCTTAATCCTAAAACTAACCCTAAACCTAACCCTAACCATAACCATAACCCTTACCCTAACCCTAACCTTAATCCCAACACTTAACCTAAACATAACCCTAACCCTAACCCTAACCCTTACCCTAACCCTAACCCTAACCCTAACTCTAAACCTAACCCTAACCCTAACCCTTAACCTTACCCTAACTCTAACCCTAAACCTAACCCGAAACCTAACCTTAACCCTAACCCTTATACTTATCCTAAACCTAACACCAACCCTAACAATTACCCTTACACTAACCCCTTCCCTAACCCTAACCCTAAACCTTACCCTAACCCTAACCCAAACCCTAACACTAACCTTAACCCTAAACCTTATCTTTACCCTAACCCTAACACTAACCCTAACCCTAACCCTAACCCTAACCTTAACCAAACCCTTACCCTTACCCTTATCGTTACCCTAACCCTAACCCTAAACCTAACCCAAACCTAACCCTTACCCTTACCCTAAACCTAACCCTAAACCTAATCCTAAACCTAATTCTAACCCCTGAACCTAACCATACCCATAACCATAACGCTTACACTTACCCTAACCCTAACCCTAACCCTAACACTTACCCTAACCCTAACCCTAACCCTTACACTTACCCTAACCCTAAACCTAAACTCAACCCCAAACCTAAACCTAAACCTAACCCTAACGTTTACCCTAACACTTACCCTAACTCTAACCCTACCCCTAACGCTAACACTTAACCTTACCCTAACCCTAACCCTAACCTTAACCGTTACCCTAACCCTAATCCTAACCCCAATCCTTACCCTAACCCTAACCCTAAACCTAACCCTTAACTTAACCCTAACCCTAACCATAAAGATTACCCTTACACTAACCCTTACCCTTACCCTAACGCTAACAATAACCCTAACTGTAACACTAACTCTAACCCTAACCCTTACCATAACCCTACCCTAACCCAAACCCTTACCCTTACTCTAACCCAAACCCTAACCTTAACCCCACACCCAAACCTAACCCTAACCCTAACCCTAACCCTTATCCTTACCCTAACTCTAACCCTAAACCTAACCCTAACCCTAACATTAACCCTATCCCTTAACCTTACCCTAACCCTCACCCTAACCCTAAACCTATTCCTTACCCTAACCCTACCCCTAACCCTAATCCTTACCCTTTCCCTAACCCTAACCCTAACCCAAACCCTAACGCTTACCCTTACCCTAATCCTAACCCTAAAACTTACCCTAAACCTAACCCTAACCATAACCCTAACCCTTAACCTTACCTTAAGCCTAACCCTAAACCTAACCCTTACCGTTATCGTAACGCTAACCCTAACTGTAACCCTAACCCAACCCTAACACATACCCTTACCCTAACCCTAACTGTAACCCTAAACCTAAACCTAAACCTAACCCTAACCCTAACCGTAACCCTAACCCTAAACCTAACCCTAACCCTAACCCTAACCCTAACCCTTACCCTTATCCTAACCCTAAACCTAACTTTAACCCTAACCCTAATCCTAACCCATACCCTAACCGTAACCCTATCCCTTGCCCTAATTCTAACCCTAACCCTATCCTTAACCCTAAACCTAACCCTCACCCTAAACCTAACCCTAACCCTAAATCTGACCCTAACCTTAACATTAACCCTAACCCTAACCCTTACCCTTACAATAACCGTAACCCTAAACCTAACACTAACCCTAACCCTAACCCTAACCCTAACCCTTAACCTTACCCTAACCCTAACCCTAAACCTAACCCTAACCCTAACCCTAACCCCTAACCTAACCCTAAACCTAACCCTTACACTTATCCTAACACTAACACTAACCCTAACACTTACCCTTACCATAACCCCTATCCTAACCCTAACCCTAACCCTAACCCTTACCCTTACCCTAAACGTACACCGAACCCACACCCTACCACTAACCCTTTCCCTTAACCTAACCCTAACCCTACCCTAACTCTAAAACTTACACTTACCCTAACCCTAACCCTAACCCTTAACCCTAAACCTAACCCTAACTCTAACCCTAACCCTTACCCTTACCTTAACAATAAACCCTAACCCAACCCTTACCCTTACCCTAACGCTAACCCTAAACCTAACCCTAACCCTAACCATAACCCTAACACATACCCTAACCCTAACCTAACTGAAGCCCTAAACCTAACCCTAACTGTAGCCCTAAACCTAACCCTAACACTAAACTTTACGCTAACCCTAAGCCTAACACTAACCCTTACCCGTACCCTATACCTAACCCTAACCTTAACATCAACCCTAATTCTAACCCTAACCCTAACTCTAACCATTACCCTTACCCAAACCCTAACCCTAACCGTAACCCGTAACCTAACCTTAACCCTAATCCTAACCCTAACCTTTACCTTACCCTAACCCTAACCCAAACCTAACCCTAACCCTAACCTTAACCCTAAACCTTACCCTTACCCTAACCCTAACCCTAACCCTAACCCTAACCTAACCCTAACCCTAACCATACCCTTACCCTAACCCTAACC
>JANJXV010000819.1:0-12500 GCA_024803745.1 Megascapheus bottae | reverse complement strand
CTTAACCCTAACCCTTACCCTTACCCTAACCCTAACCATAACCCTAAACCTAACCCTAACCCTAACCCTTACCCTTACCCTAACCCAAAACCTAACCCTAACCCTATTCCTTACACTTACCCTAAACCTAACCCTATACCTAACGCTAAACCTAACCCTAAACCTAAACCTAACCCTAACCCTAACCCTTACCCTTACCCTAACCCTAACCCTAACCCTAACCCTAAACCGTACCCTTACCCTAAACCTAACCCTAACTCTTACCCTAAACCTAACCCTAACCCTAACCCTAACCCTGACCCTTACCTTAACCCGAACCCTAACCCTAACCCTCCCTTTACCCTAACGCTAACCCTAAACCTAAACCTAACCCTAAACCTAAACCTAACACATACCCTAACACTATACCTACCCCTAATCCTAACCGTAACCCTAAACCTATCCCTAAACTACACCTAACAATAACCCTAACACTTACCCTAACCATAACCGTAACCCCAACACTAAACCTAACCCTAACCCTAACCCTAACACTTACCCTAACACTAAACATAACCTTAAACCTTACCCGAACCCTAACCCTAACCCTAACCTTAACCTAACGCTAACCCTAACCACTAACTCTAACACTTAACCTAACCCTAACCCTAACCCTAACCCTTACCGTTACCCTAACCCTAAACCTAACTCTAACCCTAACCCTAACGCTAACCCTAACCTTTACCCTAACCCTAACCCTAACCCTTACCCTAACCCTAACCTTAACCCTAAACCTAAACCTAACCCTAACCAAACACATACCCTTACCCTAACCCTAACAGTAACAGTAACCATAATGCTAAACCCAACCCTAACCCTAAACCTACCCCTATCCCTAAACCTTACCCTAACTCTAACCCTACCCTTACCCTAACAACAACCCTAACCTTAAGCCCAATCTTAAACTTAACCCTAACCCTAACCTTAACTCTAACCCTAAAACTAACCCTAACCCTTACAATTACCCTAAACCTAAACCTAAACCTAATCCTAACCCTAAACCTATCCATAAACATAACCCTAACCCTTACCCTTACCCTAACCCTAACCCTAACACTAAACCTTAACCTTACTCTAAACCTAACCCTAACTCTTACCCTAACCCTAACCCGAACCCTAACCCTAAACCTGACCCTTACCTTAATCCTATCCCTAACCCTAACCCTTACCCTTACGCTAACGCTAACACTAAGACTAACCCTAACCCTAAACCTAACCCTAACAAATACCCTTACCCTAAATCTAACCCTAAGCCTAACCGTAACCCTGAACCTAACCCTAAACCTAACCCTAACAATAACCCTAACCATTACCCTAAACCTAACCTTAACCCCAACACTTAACCTACCCTAACCCTAACCCTATCCATTACCCTTACCCTAACCCTAACCCTAAACTGAACCCTGACCCTAAACCTAACCCTAACCCTCACCCTAACCCTAACCTTAACCCTAACCCTAACCCTTACCCTAACCCTAAGCCTTACCCTAACCCTAACCCTTACCTACCCTAACCCTAACCTTAACCTAAGCCTAACCCTTAACCCTAACCGTAACCCTAACCCTAACCCTAACGCTTACCATTACTCTAACCCTAACTTAACTCTAACCCTAACCCTAACCCCTAACCCTAACCCTAACCCTTACACTTACCCTAACCCTAATCCTAACCCTAACCCTAACCCTAACACTTACCCTAACCCTAACCCTAACCCTAAACCTTACCCTAACCCTAACACTAACCCTAAACAACCCCAACCCTAAACCTAAACCTCACCCTAAACCTTACAATAACACTTACCTTAACCCTAACCCTTACCCTACCCCTAACCCTAACCCTAACACTAACACTTACCCTAACTCTAACCCTAACAATAACCCTTAACCTGACCCTAACCCTAACACTAAACCTAACCGTAACACTTACAATTCCCATAAACCTAAACCTAAACATAAGCCTAACTCTAACCATAACCCTAACCCTTACCCTTAACCTTACCCTTATCCTAACCCTAACCCTAACCCTAACCCTAAACCCTAACCTTACCCTAAACATAACCGTAATTCGTACCCTAAACCTAACCCTAACCCTTACCCTTACCCTAACTCTAACCCTAAAACTAACCCTAAACCTAACCCTAACCCTAAACCCTAACCTTACCCTAAACATAACCCTAGCTCTTACCCTAACCTAACCCTAACCCTAACCCTAAACCCGACCCTCACCTTAATTCTAACCCTAACCCTAACCCTTACCCTTACCCTAACGCTAACCCTAAAACAAATCCTAACCCTAAACCTAACCCTAACTCATAACGTTACCCTAAACCTAACCCTAATCTTAGCCCAACCCTTAACTTTACCCTAACCCTAGCCCTAAACCTAACCCTAACACTAACCCTAATCCTAACCCTGAACCTAACCCTAACCCTAATCATAAACCTAACTCTTACCCTTACCCTAACCCTAACCCTAACCCTAAACCTAATCCTAACCCTAACCTTAACCCTAACCCTTACCCTTACCCTAACCCTAACCCTAACCCAAACCCTAAACATAACCCTAACCCTAACCCTTACCCTTACCCTAACCCTAACCCTAAACTTAACCCTAAACCTTATCCTTACCCTCACCCTAAACCTAACCTTAAATTTAACCCTAACCCTAACCATAACGCTAACCTTAACCCTAACCCTTATCCTTACTCTAACCCTAACCTTAAACCTAACCCTAACCCAACCCTAAATTTAACCCTTACCCTTACCCTAACCCTAACCCTAACCTTAAACCTAACCCTTACCCTTACCCTAACCCTAACCATAACCCTAAACCTAACCCTAACCCTAACCCTTACCCTTACCCTAACCCAAAACCTAACCCTAACCCTATTCCTTACCCTTACTCTAAACCTAACCCTATACCTAACCCTAAACCTAACCCTAACCCTAACCCTAACCCTTACCCTTACCCTAACCCTAACCCTAACCCTAACCCTAAACCGTACCCTTACCCTAAACCTAACCCTAACTCTTACCCTAAACCTAACCCTAACCCTAACCCTAACCCTGACCCTTACCTTAACCCGAACCCTAACACTAACCCTCCCTTTACCCTAACGCTAACCCTAAACCTAAACCTAACCCTAAACCTAAACCTAACACATACCCTTACACTATACCTACCCCTAATCCTAACCGTAACCCTAAACCTATCCCTAAACTAAACCTAACAATAACCCAACACTTACCCTAACCATAACCGTAACCCCAACACTAAACCTAACCCTAACCCTAACCCTAACAATTACCCTAACACTAAACATAACCTTAACCCTTACCTGAACCCTAAACCTAACTCTAACCCTAACCCTAACCCTAATCCTTACCCTTACCCTAACCCTAAACCTTAACCTAACACTAACCCTAACCACTAACTCTAACACTTAACCTAACCCTAACCCTAACCCTAACCCTTACCCTTACCCTAACCCTAAACCTAACTCTAACCCTAACCCTAACCCTAATCCTAACCCTAACCCTAACCAAACACATACCCTTACCCTAACCCTAACAGTAACAGTAACCATAATGCTAAACCCAACCCTAACCCTAACCCTACCCCTATCCCTAAACCTTACCCTAACTCTAACCCTTACCCTTACCCTAACAACAACCCTAACCTTAAGCCCAATCTTAAACTTAACCCTAACCCTAACCTTAACTCTAACCCTAAAACTAACCCTAACCCTTACAATTACCCTAAACCTAAACCTAAACCTAATCCTAACCCTAAACCTATCCATAAACATAACCCTAATCCTTACCCTTACCCTTACCCTAACCCTAACCCTAACACTAAACCTTAACCTTACCCTAAACCTAACCCTAACTCTTACCCTAACCCTAACCCGAACCCTAACCCTAAACCTGACCCTTACCTTAATCCTATCCCTAACCCTAACCCTTACCCTTACGCTAACGCTAACACTAAGACTAACCCTAACCCTAAACCTAACCCTAACAAATACCCTTACCCTAAACCTAACCCTAAGCCTAACCGTAACCCTGAACCTAACCCTAAACCTAACCCTAACAATAACCCTAACCATTACCCTAAACCTAACCTTAACCCCAACACTTAACCTACCCTAACCCTAACCCTAACCTTAACCCTAACCCTTACCCTTACCCTAACCCTAACCATAACCCTAAACCTAACCCTGACCCTAACCCTAACCCTTACCCTTACCCTAACCCAAACCCTAACCCTAACACTATCCTTACCCTTACCCTAAACCTAACCCTATACTTAACCCAAAACCTAACCCTAACACTAACCCTAACCCTAACCATTACCCTTACCCTAACCCTAACCATAACCCTAACCCTAACCATAAACCTTACCCTTACCCTAACCCTAACCCTAACTCTTAACCTAAACCTTACCCTAACCCTAACCCTAACCATGACCCTTACCTTAACCCTAACACTAACCCTAACCCTCCCCTTTCCCTAACGCTAACCCTAAACCTAAACCTAACCCTAAACCTAAACCTAACATATACCCTTACACTAAACCTAACCCTAATCCTAAACGTAACCCTAAACCTATCCCTAAACTAAACCTAACAATAACTCTAACACTTACCCTAACCCTAACCTTAACCCCAACACTAAACCTAACCCTAACCCTAACCCTAACACTTACCCTTACCCTAACCCTAACCCTAAACTTAACCCCAACGCTAAACCTAACCATAACCCTAACCCTTACCCTAACACTTACCCTAACCCTAACCCTAACCCTAAACCTAACACTTACCCTTACCCAAACCCTAACCCTAACCATAACCCTTACCCTAACCATAACCCTAAGCCTAACCCTAACACTTACCCTAATACTAAACCTAACCTTAACCCTTACCGGAACCCTAACCCTAACCCTAACCTTACCCTAACGCTAAGCCTAACAACTAACCCTAACTCTTAACCTAACCCTAACCCTAACCCTTACCCTTACCCTAACCCTAAACCTAACTCTAACCCTAACCCTAACCCTAACCCTAACCTTTACCCTAACCCTAACCCTAACCCTTACCCTAACCCTAACCTTAACCCTAATCATAACCCTAACCCTAACCAAACACATACCCTTACCCTAACCCTAACAGTAACAGTAACCGTAATGCTAAACCTAACCCTAACCCTAACCCTAAACCTAACCCTAAACCTTACCCTAACCCTAACACTTACCCTTACCCTAACACCAACACTAACCTTAGCCCCAATCTTAAACCTAACCCTTACCCTAACTTTAACTCTAACCCTAAAACTAAACCTAACCCTTACAATTATCCTAAACCTAAACCTAATCCTAATCCTAATCCTAACCCTAAACCTAACCCTAACCATAACCCTAACCCTTACCCTTACCCTTACCCTTACCTTAACCCTAACCCTAACCCTAAACCTTACCCTTACCCTATACCTAACCCTAACTCTAACCCTAACCCTAACACTAACCCTAACCCTAAACCTGACCCTTAACTTAATCCTATCCCTAACCCTAACCCTTACCATTACCTTAACGCTAACCCTAAAACTAACCCTAACCCTAAACCTAACCATAACAAATACCCTTACCCTAAACCTAACCCTAAGCCTAACCGTAACCCTGAACCTAACCCTAAACCTAACCCTAACAATAACCCTAATCCTTACCATAAACCTAACCATAACCCCAACACTAAACCTACCCTAACCCTAACCCTATCCCTAACCCTTACCCTAACCCTAACCCTAAACTTAACCCTGACCCTAAACCTAACCCTAACCCTCACCCTTACCCTAACACTTACCCTAATCCTAACTCTAACCCTAACACTTACCCTTATCCTAACCTTACCCTAACCCTAACCCTAACCCTAATCCTTACCCTAACCCTAACCCTAACACTAATCCTTACCCTTTCTCTAACCCTAACCCTAACCCTGACCCTAACCCTAACCCTTACCCTTACCCTAACCCTAACCCTAAACCTAACAATAACCCTTACCCTTTCCCTAACCCTAACCCTAACCCTAACCCAACTCTAAACTTAACCCTTACCCTTACCCTAACCCTAACCCTAAACCTAAGCGTATCCCTTACCCTTACCCGATCCCTAACCCTAAACCTAACCCTAACCTTAACCCTAACACTTACCCTCACCCTTACCCTAACCCTAACCCTAAACCTAACCCTAAACCTAACCCTAACCCTTACCCTTGCCCTAACCCAAACCCTAACCCTAACCCTATCCCTTACCCTTACCTAAACCTAACCTTAAACCTAACCCTAACCCTAAACCTAAACCTAACCCTAACCCTTACCCTTACCCTAACCCTAAACCTAACCCTAACCCTTACCCTTACACTAAACCTAACCCTATCTCTTAACCTAAACCTAACCCTAACCCTAACCCTGACCCTTACCTTAACCCTAACGCTAACCCTAACACATACCCTTACCCTAAACCTAACACTAATCCTAAACCTAACCCTAAAGCTAACCCTAAACAAACCCTAACAATAATCCTAACCCTTACCCTAACCCTAACCTTAACCCTAACACTAAACCTAACCCTAACCCTAACACTTACCCTTACCCTAACCCTAACCCTAACCCTAACCCTAAACTTTACCCTATCCCTAACCCTAACCCTAACCCTAACCCTAAACCTAACACTAAACCTAACCCTAACCCTAACACTTACCCTTACCCTAACACTAACCCTAAACTTAACCCCAAACCTAAACATAACCCTAACCCTAACCTTTACCCTAACACTTAACCTAACCATAACCCTAACCCTAACGCTAACACTTACCCTTACCCTAAAACTAACCCTAACCCTTAGCCTAACCCTAACCGTTAACCCTAACACTTACCCTAACGCTAAACCTAACCTTAACCCTTACCCGAACCCTAACCCTAACCCTAACCTTACCCTAATCCTAACCCTAACCCTAACCCTTAACCCTAACCCTTAACCTGACCCTAACCCTAACCCTAACCCTTACGCTTACGCTAAACCTGAACCTAACTCTAACCCTAACCCTAACCCTAACCCTAACCTTTACCCTAACCCTAACCCTAACTCTTACCCTAACCCTCACCCTAACCCTAACCCTAACCTTAACCCTAACCCTAACCCTAACCCTTACCAAACACATACCCTTACCCTAACACTAAACGTAATCCCAACCGTAACACTAAACCTAACCCTAACCCTAACCCTAACCCTAACCCTAGACCTTACCCTTACCCTAACCCCAACCCTAACATTAACCCCAACCCTAAACCTAACACTAACCCTAACTCTAAACCTTACCCTTACCCTAACCCTAACCGTAAGCCTAACACTAACCCTAACCCTAACCCTTACCCTAACCCTAACCCTAATCCTAACCCTAACCTTACTCTTACCCTAAACCGAACCCTACCCTAAACCTAACCCAAACTCTTACCTTAATACTAACCCTTACACTTACCCTAACCCTAACCCTAAACCTAAACCTAACCCTCAACCTAACCGTGACCTTAAAACTAACCCTAACCCTAACCCTAACCCTAACCTCAACCCTAACCCTTATCCTTACCCTAATCCTAACCCTAACCCTAACCTTAACCTTAACCCTAAAGCTTACCCTTACCCTAACCCTAACACTAAACCTAAACCTAACCGTGACCCTAACCCTAACGCTAACCCTAACCCTAACCCTAAACCTAATCCTACCCCTAACCCTAACCCTAACACTAACCCTAACACTTACCCTAACCCTGACCCTAACCCTAACCCTTAACCTCACCCTAACCCTAACCCTAACCCTTACCCTAACCCTCACCCTAACCCTAACCCTAACCTTATCCCTAACCCTAACCCTAACCCAAAGCAAACACATACCCTTACCCTAACACTAAACCTAACCCTAACTGTAACGCTAAACCTAACCCTAACCCTAATGCTAACCCTAACCATAAACCTAGACCTTACCCTTACCCTAACCCCAACCCTAACCTTAACCCCAACCCTAAACCTAAAACTAACCCTAACTCTAACCCTTACCCTTACCCTAACCCTAACCGTAAGCCTAACACTAACCCCAAACTTAACCCTAACCCTAACCCTTACCCTAACACTAAACCTAACCCTAACTTAACCATAACCCTAACTCTAAGTCTAACCTTAACTCTAACCCTAAACCTAAACCTTGCCCTTACACTAACCCTAACCCTAAACCTATCACTAACCCTAACTCTAACCCTAAACCTAACCCTTACTCTTACGCTAATCCTAACCCTAAACCTAACCATAACCATAACCTTAAGCCCAAACCCTAACCCTAACCCTAACCCTAACCCTTACCCTTATCCTAACCCTAAACCTAAAACTTAGCCTTACCTTAACCCCTGCCCTAACCCTAACCTTAACCCTTACCCTAACCCTAACCCTAATCCTAAACCTTACCCTTACCCTAACCCTAAACCTAACACTAACCCTAACCCTTTCCCTTACCCTAACGCTAAACCTAACCCTAACATATAACCTTACCCTTACCCTAAACCAAAACCTAACCCTTACCCTATACCTAACCCTAAACCTGACCCTTACCCTTACCTTAACCCTACCCCTAACCCTGACCCTTACCCTTATCCTAAGGCTAAACCTAACCATAACTCTAACCCTACCCTAACCCTAAACCTTACCCTAACACTAACCCTACCCCTACCCTAACCCTTACCCTTACCCTAACCATAAATCTAACCTTAACCCCAACCCTAAACCTAAACCTAACCCTAACTCTAATCCTTACCCTTAACCTAACCCTCAACCTAACCCTAACCCTAACCCTTACCCTAACCCTAAACCTAATCCTAACTCTAACCCTTACCCTTACCCTAAAACTAAACCTAACCCTAAGCCTAACCCTAACTTTAAACCTAACCCTTATACTTACCCTAACCCTAAACCTAACCCTAACCGTAACCCTAACCCTAACCCTTACCGTTACCCTAAACCTAACACTAACCCTAACCCTTAGCCTAACCCTAAACCTAACCCTAACCCTAACCCTAACCCTTACCCTAACCCTAACCCTAATCCTAACCCTAACCCTTACCCTTACCCTAACCCTAAACCTAACCCTAACCCTAACCCTAACCTTAACCCTAACCCTTATACTTACCCTAAACCTAAACCTAACCCTAACCCTAACCCTTACCCTTACCCTAACCCTAAACCTAAACATAACCCTTACCCTAACCCTAACCATTAACCCTAACACTTACCCTAACCCTAACCCTAAAGTTAACCCTTACCCGAACCCTAACCCTAACCCTAAACTTACCCTAACCCTAACCGTAACCCTAACCCCTAACCCTATCCCTTAACCTAAGCCTAAACCTAACTCTAACCCTTACCATTACCCTAACTCTAAACCTAAATCTAACCCTAACCCTAACCGTAACCCTAACCCTAAACTTTACCCCAACCCTAACCCTAACCCTTACCCTAACCCTCACCCTAACCCTAACCCTAACCTTAACCCTAATCCTAACCCTAACCCTAACCAAACACATACCCTTACATTAACACTAAACCTAACCCTAACTGTAACGCTAAACCTAACCCTAACCCTAACCCTAACCCTAAACCTAACCCTAGACCTTACCCTTACCCTAACCCCAACCCTAACCTTAACCCAAACCCTAAACCTAAAACTTACCCTAACTCTAACCCTTACCCTTACCCTAACCCTAACCGTAAGCCTAACCCTAACCGTAAACTTAACCCTAACCCTAACCTTTACCCTAACCCTAACCCTAATCCTAACCCTAACCTTACCCTTACCCTAACCCGAACCCTAACCCTAAACATAACCCTCACCCTAACCCTGACCTTAAACATAACCCTAACCCTAACCCTACCCCTAACCCTAACCTTAACCCTAATCCTTATCCTTACCCTAACCCTAACCCTGAACCCAACCTTAACCTTAACACTAAACCTTTCCCTTACCCTAACCCTAACCCTAAACCTAACCCTAACCCTAAACCTAACCCTAACTCTAACCCTATCACTAACCCTAACCCTAACCCTAATCCTAACCCTTACACTTAACGTAACCCCAACCCTAAACCTAACCCTAACACTTACCCTAACCCTGACCCAAACCCTAACCCTTACCCTTACCCTAACCCTAACCCTAAACTTAACCCCAAACCTAAACCTAACCCTAACGCTAACCCTTACCCTAACACTTACCCTAACCCTAACCCTAACACTTACCCTTACCCTAACCCTAATCCTAACTCTAACCCTTACCCTTACCCTAACCCTAAACCTAACCCTAACCCTAGCCCTAACCTTAACCCTAACCCTTATACTTAACCTAAACCTAAACCTAACCCTAACCCTTACCCTTACCTAACCCTAAACCTAACCCTAACCCTTACCCTAACCCTAACCTTTAACCCTAACACTTACCCTAACCCTAAACCTCAAGTTAACCCTTACCCGAACCCTAACTCTAACCCTAAACTTACACTAACCCTAACCCTAACCCTAACCCCTAACCCTATCCCTTAACCTAAGCCTAAACCTAACCCTAACACTTACCCTTACCCTAACCCTAAACCTAAATCTAACCATAACCCTAACCGTAACCCTAACCCTAAACTTTACCCTATCCCTAACCCTAACATTTACCCTAACCCTCACCCTAACCATAACCCTAACCTTAACCCTAACCCTAACCCTAACCCTAACCCTAACCAAACACATACCCTTACCCTAACACTAAACCTAACCCTAACTGTAACGCTAAACCTAACCCTAACCCTAACCCTAACTCTAACCCTAGACCTTACCCTTACCCTAACCCCAACCCTAACCTTAACCCCAACCCTAAACCTAAAACTTACCCTAACTCTAACCCTTACCCTTACCCTAACCCTAACCGTAAGCCTAACACTAACCCTAAACTTAACCCTAAACCTAACCCTTACCCTAACCCTAACCCTAATCCTAACCCTAACCTTACCCTTACCCTAACCCGAACCCTAACCCTAAACATAACCCTAACTCTAACCATGACCCTAACCCTTACCCTTACCCTAACCATAACCCTAACCCTCACCCTAATCCTGACCTTAAACATAACCCTAACCCTAACCCTAACCCTAACCCTAACCTTAACCCTAATCCTTATCCTTACCCTAACCCTAACCCTGAACCCAACCTTAACCTTAACACTAAACCTTTCCCTTACCCTAACCCTAACCCTAAACCTAACCCTAACCCTATACCTAACCCTAACTCTAACCCTATCACTAACCCTAACCTAACCCTAACCCTACCCGAACCCTAACCCTTACCCTTACCCTAACCCTAACCCTAAACTTAACCCCAACCCTAAACCTAACCCTAACGCTAACCCTTACCCTAACACTTACCCTAACCCTAACCCTAACACTTACACTTACCCTAACCCTAATCCTAACCCTTACCCTAACCCTAACCCTAACCCTTACCCTAACACTTACCCTAACCCTAACCCTAACCCTAACACTAACACTTACCCTAAACCTAACCCTAACCCTAACCCCTAACCCTAACCCTTAGCCTAATCTTAATCCTAACCCTAACCCCAACCCTTATCCTTACCCTAACCCTAAACCTAACTCTAACCCTAAACCTAACCCTAACCCTAAACCTTACCCTAACCCTTACACTATCCCTTACCCTAACCCTAAACCTAACCCTAACTTAACCATAACCCTAACCTTAACTCTAACCTTAACCATAACCCTAAACCTATCACTAACCCTAACACTAACCCTAAACCTACCCCTTACTCTTACGCTAATCCTAACCCTAAACCTAACGCTAACCCTAACCCTAAGCCCAAACCCTAACCCTAACCCTAACCCTTACCTTATCCTAACCCTAACAGTAACACTAAAGCTTAGCCTTACCTTAACCCCTACCCTAAACCTACCCCTTACTCTTACGCTAATCCTAACCCTAAACCTAACCCTAACCCTAACACTAAGCCCAAACCCTAACCCTAACCCTAACCCTAACCCTAAACCTAACCTTAACCCTAACCCTTTCCCTTACCCTAACGCTAAACTAACCCTAACCATTAACCTTACCCTTACCCTAAACCAAACCCTAAGCCTTAACCTATACCTAACCCTAAACCTTACCCTTACCCTTACCTTAACCCTAACCCTAACCCTAACCCTTACCCTTATCCTAAGGCTTAACCTAACCGTAACTCTAACCCTAACCCTAACCCTAAACCTTACTCTGACACTAACCCTAACCCTAACCCTAAACCTTACCCTTACCCTAACCCTAAATCTAACCTTAACCCCAACTCTAAACCTAACCCTAACCCTAACCCTTACCCTTACC